>VNJQ01001812.1:0-212545 GCA_008042515.1 Drosophila truncata
ATAGTTTGTATCTAACCGGGGCTTCAACTTATATTCCTTCTTTTCCTTCACTTTGAAAATATTTTAAAAATCGCCATTTGATCGCCAAATGATCGCTTGGAAGATTGATCTTCCAACAATCGCCTCCGCGACCCCCAGAAGACTCTTCTTGGCGATCCCCGTATAAGGTCTCCCAACGATCGCCTCCGCGACTCCCAGAAGACTCTTCTTGGCGATCCTCGTATATAAGTCTCCCAACAATCGCCTCCGCGACTCCCAGAAGACTCTTCCTGGCGACCGGCGATTGTAGAATCGCCAATATTGTTTGCAGGGTCGCGGGTTAAGCGCAAATAGAAACAGACACTGCAGGATTTCTGTGTGTGCGCGTCTGTGTGGGAGAGCGGGGTCTGCGGTAGGTGTAGGAGTGTGTTTGGTTAGCTGCTGGCCCGTAAATTCTCGTTACAACCACGATGAAGCGTTCGGTAAACATTTTAAAGTTGCCATTTAAATTATATACTCCTCTGTCGGATCTGGCCTGGCACTTTTCCACCGGATGCGAGAGCAGGCCAGCAGTGGCTAACGATGGCCAATGCTCACAAATTGTTAAGCAAATATAGTTGCGGATTAGGGCGTACAGAATGGAATTATCGAATCCATAATTGCTGTATATACCAATGCGCCAATGGGTTTATCCTTAAAAGAGGTGAGAACTAAGGAAAGCTTCATACAGATGAGCCAGGAAGACTGTTTATAATCTCGATAATTCTTTAGTAAAACATGTATAAAGCATGGACAATTTTTGACACCAATATAAATTTGAATAGGAAAGCAAGGAAATTTAAGCGTCCTTTGCTTGTATAAATAAATCATTTCCTTTTTTATAAAATATAATTTTAATGATTCTTATCCAGAAAAACTGATTAAATTAATTATCATTGATTTTGTTAAAAATTAAAACATATTTGACAGTTAATTCCTTTTAAATTGTACCTTAAATATAATTAAAAAGTATAAAAAAAACAATTTCATTTAGAGGTCAGCAGAGTGGAAATTGAAGTCTAGATTGTTTTAAAAAATCTAATATTTTATTTTGTTATTTAAAAAGACTCTTAACCATGTCGAAATGCAGGGTAAGGTGGTTGGTAAGTCCCATCACGAACACACAGACACCTTTTAGCGACGCGACGGGATGACAATATACACTCTCATGCGCGTATGTAGTCTCCAACATTCCGTGCCCCATATTGACAAAGCTTGAGTCTGTTGCACCTGGCAGGTTTTCTGAAAGTTTTTTTTATTCCTTCGCCTCTTTTACCCGCGTTGCACTTTTTGTTGGTCGCTTCCTGCGCTATAAACAAATAAAATTCTTTTTCCAGACCCCCTCCCCATCTATTATATATATCGTATGTACATATATTTTTTACCCGCACCCAGCACATGTCTCTGTGTGTGCCTAGACATTGCATTTTTACCTCCTATACAGATTCACGCGCTGTTGCACAAAGCAAAGTCGGCGTTTACCGCCGTCCCCCCATTTTCCACCTTATGCCAAGGCTCAATTGCTAGGCTACGTTTCGCTTGTTCCTCGAGTTTTCCATGCCAAGAGCGCCTGGCGGGAAACTGCAAAATCCGAGATGCAAAATGCGGCGCGTCAAACAAATAGAAAAATGTTACACGTGGCTGGAAAAATTTAAATAAATCAGAGATGGTGGTGACTTTAAGAGTCTGCAAAGATGTTAAAAAAACGTGATAAACAAACCAATAAAGGTTTCAAAATACAACTTAAAGATACAAACAAATGTAAAACGTACGAAGTAGGACAATTCACTCTTTAATGCGCTTAGGGGGTACATGTTTCATTGCATTTGCTGACTTTTTAAAGAAGTTTTATAATTAACGATGCACCGGGGCTGTGGCATTTTTCCTACCTCTCAATATTTTAGTCTGTTTAAAGGAAAAAAAATGAATACTTTATTTAATAATCATTTTAATAGGGCACAATTTGGACAGAATTTAATGCAAATAAATGCACTTCGTTTTTAAAGAATTTGCAGAGAGACAGCAACCGCAACCGAGGCGACAGCTAAAGCGGCCCTCAAATCCTGTTAACCAGACAGCGAAGGACATAAACACGCCAGCCCCACAAACGCAAACAGACAAACTCCGGCTCCAACACACACACCCACAACGCACATCCGTCACAGCACAGACACAAACCCACCGCAGGCGTTAACTAGCGTGGACACAAACACGCAGGACAACAATAACAAGGAGGAAGGGGTGGGGAAAAGTTTAAGCTGGCTGAGGCGTGCGGGGACCAAAAAGGATCTAAAAACTGAAGAGTTTATAAAATTAACATCGTCATGACGTTGAAGCAAGCGCCGTTACTGCACTGCACTCGCACTCGGGGTCCTCGTCTCGGTCCTGCTCTCAGTCTCGGTCTGGGTACATCTTCTATATCTGGTATATCCTTTGAGCCTGTTGTTGCTGCTGCCGCTCCGCATTTGCATGGAGCTTGTCTGATTCACGGGAGGGCGCGTGTCTGTCTCTGTGCGAGTGTTTACGTCTCGTGTCGTGTTGGCATTTGTCGTTACAAACTTAATTAATGCTGCGCTGTGCCGGGAAGGGGGCTGCTCCACTCGGTTCAGAGCTCTTGACTTTTGCCGAGCCAGGCAAAAATGTGCAACCAGGACACGCTGTCAGCTTCAGCTGACGCTTGGTTTTTCAGCTACCGGCTCCTGCTCCTGTTCTTGCAGCAGGAGCCGCTCCTGACAGATGATGATGCCCTGCAGATTAATCGGGGGCAGACTCACAATGGAAATATAATTTTGAAGCATTTTCAATCGTTATTGAGGATTTCGTCAAAGTCATCGCTTGGCAACGCCGCAATCCTTTGGCCCAATCCCCCACGAGGACGTACCTTTATAGCCGTAATTTCGGTACGAGTTTGACAGTTAGCTGTTATTGTTTACAAGACTCTCGGCAGGAGTCCTGATTGTTTGCCTGTGCCGTGCTGAGCCGAGCTCCTCTCCAGTTGTTTGCTGTTTGACTTAATTTAATGAAAATGTTGCAACCTGCAATTTACAAAACTAACGCGAAGAAAACTTGAGATTGTTTACACGCTCCCCTCTCCTGGCCCACAACAGCGTCTTCGGGTCTTCTCCAACTGCTCCTGGGATGCGGGCTTAGTTCTCGGTAAACAGCAGAATGGTTCCATCTTTTGGCTGGGCGGCGAAGTCAAACAAACGAATGCAAAAGGTTTTTAACTGACTCGAGTGAACGCAGAAGTAAAAATGTGCTAAAGTGGCAGAAGACGACGATGATGGCGTGTTTGCCGATGGGCTGGCAAGAAGTTTTCCCTATTACGATGATTGCATCGGGGTACTATGGGAGGGCAAAGCAACTCATAAGTCATCCATAAAGCTGATCATTCCACTACCTTCGTCTTTCAGATATCCACGGGCTGTGCTGTGCTGAATCCGGTCTAATCCCCTCATCTATGCGCGACTAAGCTGAAATGATGAGTTATCAGAAAGGTAAGTCAGAGGATGTATTCATTACCTTCCTGGCCGTGACACATGCCAAATTGCCGGTCGTCCATTAGCAAGGTCCGCAATCAAGGGGACCGCTAGGCAAATCCACGTTCCGGGACCTCGTTCGCAAGTCAATCAATTTGGAAGCATGTCGGGCGCATTTCTTGACACGTTGCGTACGATTTATATGGGATTGCGGCAAATCACTGCCACAATACAATTTACAGTAAATCAGACAGAAAGCAAATTTACGCGGGTCATTCTTAAACAATTTGCTCGCCGAGGACAACAAAAGATAAGAATGCGCTCGAGCATTAAAATGGAAGCGAGTCCGGCAGCGATACACAACCCCGCAGACAGTGGCAAATAATGCAGTTGGAGCTGAGGGCGAGAGAATGCGATACAATCGAACAAAGGACATTGCTGTCTACTTTTGGGGGCTGTCCAGGGCCAGTCTGCCAACTAATGAGCTTCCATGAATCGACATGAATTGGTGCCGCGGGTTGGACCGGAGGGAGATGCCTCTCCAGCTAGTTTCAAAATTAATTGCCTCCAGTTTTTGCGTTGGTCTGGCTAAAAGCGCTGTGGGCTCAGTGGCTTAGGCTTCGCCGGCCGGGCAACTTTTGGTGTAGCCGATGTTGCGCCGTTCAATTAACTTGTGCGACAATCCAATCAAAAGTGTATTAAAGGTCCGTTTACAGACCTACCGCCATTCCCGAACCGGGATGCGGCCGCCATGCCATTCGGAAGAGCCAGCCGCTGTCGATAACAGCAATTACATAAATGTTTTAATAGCATCAGTTTGGGAAGTGGCAAAAGAGGCAGTCGCGTCTGAGCTGTCGTTGGGCCTATTGCCCTGCAAAAAACCCAGCCGCCCCGATCGGCTAACCAAATGCGATTTAATGGTGCCCACTGAAACAGCTGCAGCTGAATGGCCCACTAGGAAAATGTGCCCTCCGAAGGGAGTCCGCAATTAAGGCATAAATTTGCATTATCACGAATAGAACGTGGTGGAAAATGGGGCATGGCTTTGGTCAAACGAGTTGCTATTCCGGAAACTATTCACACATCTGCAAGTGCTTCTTGTCACACAACCAACTGGTTTACTTCGGAAGAGGCCAATTCACATTTCCAGGCAACGCAACAACGTCCTTTGACTAATTTATTTAGCTACTTGTAATATTTAATAAAAACGTCTCAATTGGTCCTAGAGGCAGGACAATATACACATTGGCTCTTTATTCGGCTGCACAGTGGTCACACAGTAAAAAACTCAGGTGGTTTTTTTCAATTTAAGTTTATATTTATTAATTCCTAAATCGATTCAACTAAATTTCCAATACCACTTAACCCAATGTGTTAGATTAGATAGATTAAATATAATCACTTTTTAACGCATTACCAACCAATATTCCATTGAACTCTTTCCTACTCTATTGTAAATATTATAACTGCACAGTAAAAGAAATCAATATTATCACAATATCACAAAAAATTCACTACATAATATATTGGGCTAATTTCAAACTAATATTGAAAAAGGATATCAAAAATTATTTAGTATTGGCCAAAGTCGATTCCTTTTTGTTAACGGAAGTTCATGTGTTAGTCTATCTTTTATGCAATATTATTTAAAATATGCCACAATTAAACTTTTCGCACACATTTATTATTTTAAACTTAAACTTATTATTACTTGCAAGGATGTTGGAGCTTGGAGATTTTATTGGTTATTTCTTTTTTAGCTTTCTTTCCAGAAGATGTGTATTATACACATTTATCGAATATATCAAACAAAGTATCTCTAAAAGACGTAATATGCTTAACAAAGACCGCCCATTCAATTCTATTAAAGCAAACGAGGATACTCGATATAATAATAAAACAAGTAAGAATAGTAGAGTTGATCTATGAGTTAGATGTACCCAAAGCTAATTCAAACTGTCTGAAAATTTAAAAGAAAAATCCAAATTAAACAGTACTAAAAGGCATCTGAAAATGGTGCTAGGAAAATGTTTCGCAAACGTTTTTAATACAACCAAATAAAGAATAATCTTGCTGGTAAATTGTTGAGCAACACTTATTGTGGGTTCAACAGCTTAGTTACCTCGTTAAGAGGTGTTTTTGGTTGATATCATTAAATGGACTCGTCAGATAATACTAAGAAGCATCTGCACCACTGTGCGCCTCAATTCGGGCAATCAGAATTTGTTACATGGCTGTGTCGTATAAAACACGTGCCTGGCTGCCCCGAACACGAACTACATAAATAAGGGAAAGCGAAAGACGAGGTCCCCGCCCCGTTCCTCTGGCACACATACGACTGAATCTGGGCGAAAACTTTTCCAATTTTCCCCTTTTTATCGTAAATTACGCACAATTCAATATTTGGCCTTTATACTGGCTGCTTTGTCTCTGCGTCGTCTGCCTTTTTTCTGCCTCACTTGGTACGGGGAGTTCAAGGGTGGCTGCCTCGAGGGTAGGGCTGGCACAGGCCTTCTTCTTTCTTTGTCTTTGCTATTTTGCTATTTTTTGTGTGTCTCCTTATCGTAAATAAGAAATCTCATACGTGCGTGGGATACAGCCGAATTGAGCCTCCAACCCGCACTCATTTGCTTTATGAATAAAGCAAAAGTTAGTTTTACTTCTGTCCCGGAACGGGTAGACCTACCTAATCGAAATTGGCTATGGCTCGGAAGTGTAATGATTGTTTTTCTATGCGGGGGAATTTATTTAATATTATTCGCAAAGTTGTTTCAGGCATAAATCGATTACTGGGAAAGTGTTTTCTATTAGTAGGTCCAAGAAAAGTCTAGAGTAATCAAATTGTGCGAGACCTCGATTAATAGGAAACTTTTGTGTGCTGTCTTGGGAAGATTTGTGTGAAGAAATTTTGAGATACTCGACTTGAGAAAAAGGTTCATGGCCTTCACAGGTCGATTATATTCGCCAAAAGATCAGATGAGTTTGGATAGTTTGGAAGTGTTTCTGCTATTGAATGATTTCTATATCTCTGCTGCGGTGATGGAAGAACCCCTTTCTATAGGGTTACCCGTTTTTCAAGCAACCTCTTGGCACTCAGGGCCAGGGCCAGGACCAGACACAAACACAGACAAATAGGCCGTCGGTGCGCCTCGGTGCTTCCTGCAGAATCGTATGCAACGGCTTTGTGTCAAAATTTTTATGCCATGCATGGCACGCAAACGTGTGCAAAAAAGAAAACCACTAGAGAGGAGTGAATAGTCAAACGGAAAACAGAAACTACGGAGGAACAACAATGACAGGGGTAGTAAATTGAAAGACCGAAGACACGGAATTGGTTGGTCAAGTGGTGGGGGAGCAGGGCTGGCAGTAGACGACCAAACTGATTCAATTAAATCAGTCCAATTGAAGCGGCTGGCGAAATGTGTGGGGAACGTGTGCCCGGAATATTTAAGCTGCCACAAAGGCCATCCAGGAGGAGACGCACTTACTGCATGCTCTGTTCGGAGTGCGAGTCCCTGTTTAAATTACGGCTTAAAGCAGCAGCAGCCCCAGATCGAGGTTCCGGTCGGGCGAAACTTTATCATTATCGCGCGGCGACTCTGGCGGCCAAATGTTGCCCGCCGAAAAAGTTGTCGCATCGCATTTTGTACAAATAACTGAGCATTTTGTTTGCGCCACACTTGCGCGCACATTTTTTAATGTCCCGACACTTTTTGCCGCATGTTCGCAGCGGAGTCAGCGAACCAAGCGGCCAACAACAGTAGCAGCCATTCGAGCCGCCACCGGTCTGGCCCTGGATCCCATGACTTTTGTCGCGTATCGTATTAATATCTCAATTTATAGCAATTTATAAAAATATGAAAACCGCTCAAATGGTTGGAAAAGTCTGTGGCATTGTTAGGGGAGGGGGGCGGGGTCACCCGGAAATAAAATTTAAAAGTACCTTTTTTGTATCCGATTTCCCCGTCCTCCACATTCTACATCCGCCTACATTGCGCGGCCGCCAGTTGCGCCTAACGAAGCCCCTGGGGGAATGCAACTGGAAGCTCTCCCCAGTGCTACCGATTTAAATGAGGATTGTGTCGGGCCAACTTTAAAGGAGATTCCCGTACGAATCCCCGTAGTGCCCAACTGGGACCGCATTTCGCCCGCTATCCACTTTGCTAGGGCCCACAGTGCGCCGTCCCCGGAAGGGAAAACTTTCGGCACCCAGGCTCTGGGCTCTGTGTGAAAATCACTCAAAATTGTGTTTAACTAAGCGTAAAAATTATAAGCAAATTAATTTGCACAAATCACAACAACAGCAGCGGCTACGAATACTGCACCAACAATAGAAGCCGGGCTTGCAGCCGAAAAGTTTTATGAAACAATCAGGCGAAGGCAGCTCTGCATGGAGGTGGGAAGAGTCCCCGGCCCGGGTCTGGTTCCATCGGCATCCGGCAGATCCCGTCCTGAGCCGGGCCCGAAGCAACTGACGCGGCAGCAGAGGCAACCAAATGAAACGCTGGGGCTGAGTGGGAATAACCGACAATTTATCTGCATAAAAGCGCAGTGTGCAACTTTGACGTGGGTGTCTGTCTTGATGGGGATTGATGGGCGTGGGCTCGGAAAAGTTTGCTGCTTCGGCTGTGGGATATATAGTTTCAGTCGAGCTGTTCAGATACTTTCCCTTACGGGGAGTATTTCAATAGAATTATGTCTCTTTAAGTTATTTCATTGATTTCTTCAACAATCAAAACTGGGAATCAAATAAATTTCAAACACACTTCGTGTAAGAGTTCACAAATCATTGCCATTATTAATTAGCATAAAACAAAAGACACTGACCGAAAAAGATCCCACTTTGTTCATGAGAAGGGTTGATCGAATAAAAGAATGTCTTGAGCTGGGGAGTTCTTGGGCCATTTTTAATCGACTTCAATAGGGACTTATTCAGAGAAATAACTTCTGTTTCCAAGTTGTTATTGTTGGTTTTCCATTTAGAAAAATAAACAATAAAACGGTACAAACTTGAGTCACATGTGGCCAGAGTTTCAAACACCCCAGGCGCAGGCAACGCCATCCGAAATTTCCATTGACTTGGCAGCGGCCTCATTAGAAGCTTCGGAGGAAAGCGCCGGCGGCGGAAGCATCGCCCATTTGCATTTTGTAAATTGTTGCCAACACGGGCCTGAAATATTTGACAGAGTAGGCGGGCCCGTCCCCCAAACACTGCTCGTTGCCATTGTCTGCGTTTAATTATGGGTGTAAATAAATGTCTATCATTTCGGGTTGCGTGGTCCAGGGGACTCCCTGTGCCTTGAGTTATGTGAAGGGTTTTAATGAGCTATTGACATTGTTGGCTGGGCGGGAGACTGTGGTAGGTGGAAAATTACAGAGAGAAGAAATATTATAATTTTTTTTCTTGTTTTCAAGTATAATCAAGTATAAAACAATCAATATATAAAAATTGCTTACAAATCTAATTAAAAATGTTACGAAACAAAAGTATAAAAACGGAAATAAATATTATTTTTTTATTTAACATTGTTAGATACCTATTACTTCAAAAAATACTGCGATAAGGTTCCTAGAAATTCTGGGACACAAAGGCTTTTTAAGTATTATATGAATTTAGCTTGCAATTTGATAGCAGCAGACGAGATCGGTAGTTGGAAACTGATAAAAACGGGTTTGGACAATCCTTACTACATATTATATAACTAAGTCTCGAATTTTGGAAAAACATATACGAAATCGACCCAAGCTATTATGTACCTAAAATTGTTCTATTTTATTTCAATGGCTTTCAATAACTTCTGTATTATTACTGTTAATATTAGTTTTAACAAATTCCATATTTTATATAATTTTAATTGTTTATTTTTTAAATGATTAGTTAATAATAACATTATTTAAAAAGCCTTAAAAGTTTACTCTTACTGTAGATCACTGTAGTTTGCTTCGTACCTGAATTAGTTACATTTTTGATGATATTTTCTATGAGTGCCACAGAGGTCTAGACTCCTCCCTAACAGTTCATAAAGCCCAACAACTAATCAAGGGTTAGATATATGCTTCAAAGCCTGCTTTGGAATCGATTAATCAGCCTCTCTTAAGGCTGGCCTGGCTCATTTCACCCCACCAGCCCATTTCCGCCCTACTCTTTGCTTGCACTCGGTTGGGGGCTGGGTCAACGTCAACCCCCTCATTAACGCCCCAATAATTAAACTCAATTAATGACCGAATGACCAGTCAACTGGCACAGCAAGAACACATCAAAGACAACAGGGAAATGCAGCGACCTTTGGTCCCCCGGTTCCCCATAGCCGGACGGCAAGGAAAACATCTCTGGGGCCACCCGCTAACAACTTCATTTGTCTCTGTTAAGACGTATCCTGGCTTAGCAACCAAAACTCCTGACAAACTCCTTTTCACCCCGATATATTGCCGAGTACCCTTGGAGGGGAGGAGGCTGGGGAATCACACCAAACCACACGCTGTGTTGTCCTTATCTTGACAGCAAACATTTACAAAAGAAAAACACCACGAGGCGGGGCAACTCGAACACGTCTTTATCGCAGCCAAACAACGCATTTTCCAATTTTCTTTTCGGGTTGCTTCCTCCACTTTCGTCTTTGCTTTGGCTTTTAAATACTCGGGAAGTAGATTAATCATTGCCCTAACTCCCCCGTCTCCGTCCGCTGCGCCCGGCTCGGCTCCAACTCCAATTACCTGCTCGCTCCGGGAGCAACTTCCCCCAAATCCAATTATAATTGCGCTTATCAAAAATAAGTTTTCGATACTTGTTGGCCTGACTTCTGTCGAAGAGAGCTCACAGAGCGACGGAGTCTGTACCAATTTCGCCAATATGGCAATTTAATCCACACAATCAGTTTAAGGCATCGCCATTTATCTTTCGGCCAGCGGAGGGGAGGGCGACCTGTGCTACTTTCCCCCGACTCGTGGTTACCAATCGGGGATTTCTTTCCTCGGCATCGCTGTCAATTACCTCAAGTTTAATTGAAGGTGAAATTGTGTCAGAGCGGAAGAGAAAAGTTGATGTGGTCAACCGTTCCAGGGTTACAGTTCCGCACAAAGTTATCCCATTGAAACATTATATTACTTATGCTAGATCCAGGGGGTGGATTAGTGATGGAGAAAGTCAGTAGCTTGGAACAAATGTGAACTCGTATTATAAGCCCGAAAAAATTAAAGCATTGTTTCACCTTTTCCCAAAGCTGATAAGTTCATCATTATAAAAGGATATTTAAAAATGTTGTTGAGTAAACTATATTAAACAAGATAGACGTACAGTCGGGTGTCCCGACAGTAGAATACCCTGTACCCTATACCGCTTTCCGTGAATTTAATTCGAGACAACTTGCAATTACTCTAACGAACGTTCTAGAAATAGCTCTGACTTTTTTCGCTGTATGTATGCAGGCAAAGAACGTGACCATTGTAAGTGTATTGGTGTATGTGTTATTTGGAGCCCTTTGCCTTGGCTGCCTCAAGTATACATAATAAGTATAAAGTAAAAAGACTATATCTCCGATATTTATGGTACGATCTCAATGAAATTTGGACAATCTGTGTATTTTGATAAAATACATCAAGGTTGTGAATATGGTTTACCTAACTTTATAAATTTAGGAGATATACGTTTTTTTTCAAATAGCTCCCCAAAAAAGGGGAGCAGCAAAAATTGAAAACAAACTTGATCTGCGTGCAGATATAGCAAGTCTAAGTCCCAAATTTGGTGTCTCTAGCTCTTATAGTCTCCGAGATCTAGGCGTTCATACAGACAGACGGACAGACGGACAGACGGACGGACGGACGGACAGACGGACATGGCTATATCGACTCCTTAAGTGGTCCTGACCAATATTTAGGTAACTTTTGGGGGTCTGCCACGCCTCCTTCTGCCTGTTACAGAATATCGCACAAAATTATAATACCTTTGTACCTTTGGTACATGGTATAAAAAGCACACACAGTAAGGACTCGAGCACCGAGAGCTTGGGCAAGGTAAACGCAGAGTCGAGTATCTGCTTACAATTGTTCAATTGTAAATATTTTGATTCTAGTGGTTTAGGAGAAACGAGCACAAAGTTACAAAGATAATTAATAAACATACAAAGGACAAACAATTTTTAACTAAATGTTTTTTTTTTGTTTAATAAAAAAGTTGTTGTTTCAAACTCATGTCGTAAAAAAAAGAAAAGAGTTTTGCATATTTTTTAACTGAAAAGAATTTAAATTTTTCGATTAATAAAATTATTGTAAAAAGTATTTCATTTGTGCATATGTCTTAACATTTCTGAAGCAATCTGAATGGTTATAAAGTTTTAAAGTACTATTTTGTATCCATTTATTTATAATTAATTTAACAATTTAAATTAAAAATTGTGTATAACTTTTTTATATAAAAATTGTTATAGAAGTTCAAAACAGCGATTTGATTAAGGCAGACATGTAAGAACAAGTTTTCATTTTTGTTGAATATCTGAAATGTTTTACCACCATTTTTTTGGGCCAACTGATTTTTTTAAACTATAAAAGAGCACAACCTTTTTCTAATGCGATTTCTTTCGATCGTCCTATCATATCGGCCTTCAAAGCCACTACAAATTTTATCTGTATGCACGAAGGAAATATTTTATAAGACCCATAAGAACCATACATTTTGTTATTATTTCTTTAAGTGCAAACTTATTTTTAAGTTCAATACAATTAACAATCTGCACATCTGCAACCGCATTTCCGTGGAGCTGAATTGATTTTCGATAAGACATTTTAATTAAAATTTTGAGTTTATTGATACCGACATTCCGGGCTGTCAAAAGTCAATTCGCCCCAAATTCCATTTTTATCGGACATGGGAGCCAGGGAAATCCTAGCTTAATTACATCTGCATTCTATTTCAGTCAATGGGCGCCCGGCACTTTCCATTTCATTTAAGGACAAAATAATAAATTTTCTCTTAAAATTCATTTCATTAAACACTGCCGTGAGCTACTACCCCCACACCGGGACAAGGACAAAGGCAGGCCGCAGCGAGAAAGTCTTTTGTTTATACTTGAGTTCCGGTCTCCCGCCCCGCATTCCTCCGCCCGTAGCCGAACTCGGGCAAATTAAGCAAGCTGACAATTTTCTCTCTCTAAACTGTTCAACAACTTAATGAGCCTGCATAACTTTGCGACAACGACAGAGGGGGAACGCGAGGTAGAGGGGTGCCACGACTCAGGACACAGGAGCCGGGACCCAGGAGCCAGGAGCCGGAAAACCAAAAGCTAAGGCCCTTCCCCGACTTCGAGCGGGCGACAGATAAAAAAACACGTTAACTTGGCCGGAGGCAGTTCGCTCGGCGAACGGTGGCAAAAGTCATTATTCACTGTACTAGCGACAATCTCATTCTACGCTTCTCCCAGCCCGCAACGCCTGCTAAAAAATAATCAACTTTTACACGACTGTCAACCCACCCTAGCCTGCTCCACGGTGGCAAGTTCCTCGCAAAGTTTGGTGTCGGGCGTGGAGACAACATCCGTATTGCCCCGGGGCCCACGTTGCATATGGCGAATAGCTGTGTTCTATTCAAGCCGAGGCCTGGTCAGGCTCCCCTTACAAATGTCGCATTAATGAAGTGATTTTGCTATGAGAGCATTTCACTTTTTAGATTTCCCTTCATTAGGTAAGGCCGAGAAGCAGACGTGACACGATCGATAGCTCCAAAACTTGGATTGCCTCTAGTTTAAAATAGTGTTGTGTGTTGGGAATAGTTACTTGCCATTATTTTGGGGGTTAAATTGTCAATACATACTTCAATATATTGAAAAACACAATTTTTAGGGGAATCTATTTTTGTCATAGACTTTAAAAATTTGAAAATAATTAAAGATCAGTTCCGACTCGTAATGCCCGTGTCACGCACCCATCTCACGGTCCAGCTCTCATTAACTTCCGCTTGAAACTCGCAGTGGGCGCAGGACCCACTCCACTTTACTCCCCTCCACTCACTGTTTGTTTCTTTATGCAAATGTTTTTCTTGTTATTATTGCGTGGCCGTGATTCCCGCTGTCGCTGCTGCTGTTTGTTGCTTTGGCTTTGCTTTCGGTTTTATAGGAAAACACGCAAAGCAAACAAAGTTCGCTCTGCTTGGTGTTTTCTTACATGGGAGTTTTCCCTTCGGTCTGTTTGTACATATTTTAATTACGCGTCTCTGATTGGGAAACATTTTGTGGCGGGAGCGTTGACATCCTGCCACTCCGCCGCGCAGCTGTCGTCATCCGAGAAGCAATTTTTCGGTTACCCCCAATGGTTGGCATTGAGGAGAATGTGGTGGCTTCGAGGGCGGGCTTAAAGGATGCGGAAGTGTGTGCTTGGTGGGCATCGGACTGTTGGAATATATTTTTTTGAGTGCGCCCATATTGGAGTGCTGGGGAATTAGCATTGCTGATTGCCCATCCTGGCCAGGAACCGGGCCTCCAAAGTGGCACAGTGGCTCCAACGACCTAATGCATAAATTGTGTCGAACTTTGCCATTCATATGAGGTAATAAAAACCAGCCAAGCCCGGCCCCACGCCCACACACACTTGAGAAAATAAGTACGGATAACAATCGCATAAAAATGTGCTACAGTTTCGCATTGAGTCAAATCTCATTTTTCGCCAACTGTTGGTGGATGAAGAGCCCGGCAACATGTTGACTTGACATTCTGCAGTTTCCAGGCAATTGACACCCTTTTCCATTTCCCCAGCGCCACCCTCCCTCTGCTTCATAAGGGTAATTTCAATAAATCGGGGCGGACCACCCCCATCAGCGCGGTGAATATTTCTTTTTGCATAACACACAAAACTTGATTACATTTCTCCTCCGTTTGAATGATGGCAGTTCTTTCGGGGAGGGTGGACAATGTTGCGCCAAAGTCAAACTCCAATCAATAAATCGATGGGCCAGAGCCATTAGCATAAATTTCGCAGCGCCAGACAATTAACAATCGACCTGCAATCATCATTAACAATGGCCCATAATCCACTCAGCGCAAGGAAAATTGCCTGTTTAAATTGTAAATATAAATTTGGATGGCATTAAATGCTATTAAGCCCGCAAATTTATTGTTGTGGCCAGTGACGAACCCTTTGGCCGTCGATTCGCAGCTATCACAGCAGCTTGTGCTGCCGATAATTGTGTGTGCTTAATTAAATTTTCATGCAGGTGCCATAAATGATTTTCGCCCTGACGTCTAATTAGATTTACGTTTTTACGTCCACCTGCATTCACTCCACTGCGCAGTCTCATAATTGTTTTGCCTAAGGACGTAATTATGTCCGAATCAGGTTTACAAATACTTTAATTCATTTCAACGGAATGTCAATACAAAAATCATAAATTAGAGGGGTCCCTAGTATGGCCCCTCCCAGGAGTGCACCTTCCCAGGAGTGGGAAGATTTTTGGCTTTGCAATCGGCTGCTTCCGGATCTTCCTGATCGGTGTCCGGCTTGGCATCTTTGGCAGCCTCTGCCTTTTCCTTGGCGTCCGGCTTGACATCTTTGGTAGCCTCCGCCGTTTTCTTGGCGTCCCGCTTAACGTCTTTGGCAGTCTCCGTCTTACTCTTGGCGTCCGGTCCTGGCTTCTTCTCCTGCATCAAGTCGACTAACGGCTTCAGCTGCCGCCTAGGATCCCTCATGTAGTAGTAGTTGGCGGAGAGACCTTGCGACGGACCCCGGGGTATTTCGGGGGCGGGCTGGGTACGCGGAGAGAGAGTGTCTGCAAAGCGAAGTGCTGTGTTGTGTGTACGGCCCAGGAAGAAATCGCGGACGCGGCTTAGGAAGCCAGCTACGTCCCGGTGCTGGATCTTGGGTGGCATCTCCGGGTTTTCTTTATTTTTTGTATATAGGTCGGTTGAGAACTATGAATTTTAGACAGGCCTGAGTGATTACAATGTCGACTGACACTTGGCTGCCCCCACTCACAGTCGGGCATCCCTTCCGCAGTTTCCACACGACTCGGCGCAACAGTTGCCGCGCCGGCTGAGTCAATTCAATAAGCGTCAATCTCTGCACGCTCGCAGCTGTCAATCAGCCTGGCAACGAAATCTGCCATCGATGAATTTCAATTATGGCCATATGAAGGAAACAATGCGAGCGGGGGCACCACTGACAACTTGACCAGAAACGTAACAATCCTGCGAACCCAAGTAGACAGTGCAAAATCGACTTTGGAATTAATAAAAACACTTCAATTTCCGTTGCCGATGAGGGCTGCAATCCCAGATCGACCTCCCCCAACGACTGAGCAGTGACAGGAGCACGCGTCAGGCTTTACTGTACTTAGAGTGGTACAGCACGTTTGGCTGACAGCCTGACAGCCGGAGCTGCTCATGGCCGGATGCCTGGCCCGGAACACGGGCTGGAGATGTTAATCACGGATGCAGATCCTTGGAACTCCGCTCACATTTCATCGGATAAGCAGCTTGTCGAGATTTACGAAATCGAGCTGATTATGTCTTTGTGACTCAAAGACTCCTTCAACGCGTGTCAAAGGGTGCCCTGCTGATGTGTTTACCTTTTGGCTTTCAAAGGGAAATCGGGAAAATGCCAGGGTAAGGGGTAGTTTGCCCCGGTTACATAACGAAGAAGACGGTCACTAGCTATGGGAAATGTATGAATAAGCTCGACTGCTCTTCCAATTTGTTTATAATTTACGGCGCACGGTGAAGTTGTTCGCGATAAGCTAAATATCAGGTTAACATTTATATGGTCGGGGGCATCCATGAAAATTGATTTTACAAAAATGTGTGAGAAAAAAACCTCGCTTCCAGAGTTAAAGAGAAGGGTGTAACTTAGGGGAATATATTTGCCAAGGTTATCCAGATTAGGCTGGGAAATATTTATAACCTTTGTACATACAACTTTGTAATGCTTTATTTTTTTAAAAGACATTTTAAAAATTCTATGGCTATCTTCGTAAAGAAGTTCTGAAAAACTTTTTTTTAAATAATTGTGCACTGATCAAGATTTAATTTACACTTTTGACAAACATTTTAACCATAAACAGCCCAACGTTCAAACAATATACACTCGCCTAGTTGATTTCATTTTTACATGGACTGTAGAAAAGCTGCTGCATGAAGGGTTGTTACGGACATGATGATTTGCCCAATTTCTGACTGTCATTTTTTTCTGTATTTTTTTGGGGAGACAAATGGGCTGGAGAAAACCTTTAAAGTGATATTTGATGCCACGCAAGCCAACTCGGGGTGGTTTAGCGGGGGTGCTTTGTGCGGTCTCTGGGAGCTCGACTTCTGATTGAACTAATTGACACATGTGAGGCAAAGCCAGCCAAAATATCGGTTTGGGATTTGGTAACTGGAGCCAAGGTTAGATATGAGGTGGCAAGCTCCCTGAACTCTCCCCGACTCATACTCCCTCTCTCTCTCTCTCTCTCTCTCTCTCTCTCTCTCTGTCAAGCTCTATGGAAGTCTCCTTGTCAGTCTAGTTGTTGTAATGCGATATGTCAACAATATCCTAAGGTCGCTGAAAACTTTAAGAGAAGGCGAACAGAACTGCTGGCGGTGCTGGAGGCGAAAGTAAAAGTAGCGAAGGTCAACATCATCAAAATGTCTGTCTGGGCCCCGGACAGACATCAGAAGGAGCAGACTCTCGGCCAGCAGCACTCACATGTGCACAGGATCCGCTCGTGTCCTGCGTGTGTCCTGTGCGCGTCTCCGGACTTCGTGTAGTGAAAATGATAATGTTAAAGTTTTACAACTTAAGTCGTCAAAGTCAAACACACTCCAGGGAAATTACAAACACATTCGAGACAAGAATGCGAAGCACAAAAGTCGTTGGACGACAGACGAGGGGAAGGATTTAGGGCAGGGCCTTGGGTCAAGATGTGAGGGTGGGCCCAGAAGTTTCGGAACGCCATGATGAAATATACGCGTTTCGCACAATCTCCAACTTTACCTGCTCAAATCTTAAGCTCACTATCCCTTGTTGTTTGGCTCTGCAGCTTTTACAGGGCTTCGGGGTAGAATTAGTGGCAGGCATCACCTCCCCTCCCCGCCGGCTCACCTCCGCCATTAGCATAAATAAACGCTTCTAAGTACGTCCCATAAAGGTGTAAATGCCCTGGTATTATTAGCCAAAGGCGAGCCCAGGGACCGAGAGACAGGGCGGGCCAAGAGGGAGTCCGGGGTAAACCGCTGGAAGCGCTTCGGAGACTTTTGCTAGCGCTAAAATTTTATAGCCGCCAACACACATAAAATTTGCTCTCCAAGTATTTCATAAAATTTTGTTGCAGCGGACTCTGACTTTGACGCAGAACGGTTTTCGTGGTGCTGAACTGATGGGTGGAAATGAAATTTTATTAAATGACTGTCAAGCTCTTCGCTACTTCACTTGGCTGTGAAATTAGCAAGGTGCTGCTGGCGAATTCCTGCTGAGGAACGTTCCTGCTTCGGCTGACTAAGCAAATGGGTCACCTTAAAACGATAACACAGGTCAACAAATATATTGTTTTGTGAGTTGTCGGATGGTTGGGGTTTATTCCCTAAGGAATTAAGTGCGAAGAATCTAAATCCGGCGTCAGAATTTGGCATCACGTCAGGATTTTAAGATATTTGAGGTTATGTACCCGAAAAATAGCGTTTTCCAAACTTTTGGGGTTCCATAGATGGCGCAAAAAATGTTGTTGGAATTGGAATTTGAATCATTTAGAACAACTCTTTCCCTTTAATTTAAGACCTTACGAGATCAAATACGATTTTTATTGCAATGCCATGGCTTTTTGAAGTTTTCCAAAAGGCCTGATGAGAATGCTAATGATATATTTCGTTCAGTTGTTGGAAAGATGGGATTCATTTCCAAAATGATTTTCAAAAATTGCTCCAAATGAATTGCTACGCCGTCATTAGCATTTTCGTTAGGCCTTCTGGAAAACTTTTTAACTTCAAACAGCCAGAAGTTTTTGAAAAATAATCGAATTTGATCTCTTGAGATCTTAAATAAAAGTAAAAGATTTCCTCTACGTTATGCAACTAGAAAAACAGCTCAACAAAATTTGTTACGACCATCACATACCCTCAAATGTTCGAAAAAACGTAATTTTTCGGGTACATTAGCTCAAATATCTCAAAATCCAATGGCCAAATTCGGATTCTACGCACCCAATTCCTTTGGAAATGAACCACATCTCGACCTTGTTGACCTGTGTAATGGGGGAGTGGAGCTAGCGGTGGTCTCGGAGCATGAAGTGTAACAATGTCTCAGATAGTAGAATGGGAAAAGTGATGCAGCTCATATTTCAGCTCAGAGTTTACCCAGTTATCTTCGGTAAAGTTTCCTTCTATTCTGAGAGTGCCTGGAATTGTTTTCGACACAAAAGTTTTAGCTGCGAGCAAGCCACACTTCTCCCTCACCTAATGGACCTATCGAACGATTTTCAAACGCCTCCTGCCGCTCATTAAAATGTCTCAATCGTTCTGTTTATGCACCGAGGACTGCGCCCTTTTCCAAGAAACTCCTCCCTCTCAATTCACGCATTTATCTTACTGGCAAGTGAACAGAGGCTTTCCCCGTTTCATGCCCACGTTTATTGTTTTCTCAAGTCATTTTCAGCATCTTATCAATTTGACTCGCAGGCACGGGCGCGGGCAATAAAAGAGTAACCATTGTTTCCTGGCTCCCAATCTTTTCCGTCCTCTCCTGTCAATGATAATGAAGACAGCAACAACATTCTCTTACTCCACTAGGACCAGAACGTGACTCTCTTATCAATGCGACTTACTGCCAGGACGCTGCCTCCTTTCGGGGGCAGTCTTGCCACGCCCCTTGCAAAGTCTACCCCAGATATAGGCGAAGCAATTAAAATTTGTAGCTATTGGCGGAGTAGAACGTTTGGCACACGGAATTCGATTGCGTTAGCTCGTCGTTTGCAAATCATTTCGCAGTTGCTCAAGACTGCCTCCTCGGCAAGGCTCCGGGCCCCGGGGAGTTCCCCCATCGCTCATTTTTCACATTGACAGCCCAATGGGCGTTAATTGCGGGGGCTTGGTTTGGTTTGGTTAAGGTTACGATGCCAGATAAGTGCGCGTGATTTTTCTACGAATTCTATGCCCAGCGGGCACTCCCCCCCAACGAAGGGGGATGAAAATGCGTGGCGCTTTTCATATTTCTCCCCTATTTTGGTATTTAAACGTGGAATTTGCATTGGGCGGTAGCGATAAGAGGAAGATGTCTGGGACTACAGGAATATACATTTTTTGAATTGGCAAAACGTGCAGCAAATGGCTTAATTACATCCGAAGAGATGAACTTTGATCTTGACTCGTGTGGGTGGCTCTGAGAAGATATGGCCAGATGTTTTAGGGGTGGCAGGACTCAAGATGCGGAGCACATCCTGAAATGCACGATATTTTAGCTGCTTATCCGCATGAAGTCCGATCCAACCTACAGAACCTTTGGGCATCTGTCCTAAATGCACTGTTGCATATGCCACCAAGGTGAAATCGATATGTGCACACATGCCTTATACAGGTGCTAACAAATGATTCCCTGGCGCACCCCACCCTGATCACCCGCCCCGATCGCCCCGCCACTTCATTTAAATGCGCATATTTCACAGTTAACATGACTTGACAACATGCCTTGTCGGCTTTCTTCTTCGGCCGGCTCTAAATATGTAAACAAATAGTTTTGGCAATTGCCAAGTGGGGCATGTCGGACGGAACCCCCAGAACCGGGAACAACCCCAGTCCACAGGTCGTCCAGTCGGGCTACATGTTGTGGCATGCGGTTGTGCAACGCCAACAACTTTTGCAACATGCAACCAGACGACCGGTCCGCCCTTCCTCCGGGTGGTGAGTGCGACCTGGGCGAGGATGGCAAAATAAACGAGGCCTTAAATCGAACCTTGTACACGGGTCGTGCCGGGTCGGAGGCCGGATCGTCTCGTTTGAGGTTAACATAATTTAAGGCAGCAGTGCCGACTCCTGGCAGGATGAAGTGGGACGGGCCAACTGACTGCCCATTTAACATGCTGCCAACGTGCGTAAGCGGTGTGTGTGGGCAGAGTGGCAATTTCGCAAATTATAAATTTTCCACCTGCGCAATATGCTGGCTGCCTGGTCTGTCCTGGTTCTCTTCGTCCGTCCCAATGGCTGTTGGAAAAGTTTTAAGCGCACCCAACTGCTTCCTGTTCGCAGGCAACAATCTGACAATTGATCGCTGTTTCCGACTTATATGTTGCCGTGTTGCTGTTGGCGAAATTAAGTCGACACCGAACACAATCCCCATGCAAATGGTTTCGGCATTTCGTGCACTCAGACACATGTTTAGTTCAAATAATGAAAGATATCAGTAGCGTAAAATACCTCCATAGATTCTCTACATCTGATTGATATATGTTACTCCCTTTATGTACTACATATTAATCGGAAAATGTATAACTACTATAGAGATATAAATATGTAAAGACAGGACAGTGCTAATGTTGATCAGTAATATTTTATCACAGTATCACAGTAAGCACGAAAACAATTTTAGGGGAAAATTTATATGGCGTTACGTATCTTATTATCTAATTGGTATTTGGTTCTGCACTTTGCTGCCTTCATCGCAGTGAATCGAGCATAATCTATATCACTGCTAAGGAAATCTCATACGTTTCCTTAATAACTAATACAAGTGCAAGTTAAGTGAAATAAAATTAATGGTACATTTCGACTGTGTTCGGAGCAGATCGCCAGGGCCTAGTCATGCGCGCATAGGTGTACGAAGGCACCTGCAGCGCTCGTTGTTTATCTTTTATCGTCTTCTCTCTTATGTCGCTAAAGCTATCGCTTATATTTTTTCAGCAACTACTTTTGTAAGCCTGCATATATGTAGATGTTGGAGCCGAGCTTTTACTCAGCCAGCCTGCCGCTCCGAATAAACGCTTAACATTTAATATAACCTATTCGTGTGTTATTAAATATAATCCTAAGGCTGGCATATTTGTTGTTTTTCCCATAAACAGACTGCTTGAAATGTAGTGGTACAATTTAAATAATATAATAATGAAATGACCTTCCGTTTTTATAACAAGTGCATCCAGAATCGGTCACAACTACATTTATTGATTATTTTTTATTAGGCTTTTTCGTATTTATCCACTGCTAAAATTTGTTCGTTTTTGAGGAAATTCTATTTGAAGGTACATTTAAAGGAGACTGTCCTAGGCCTAATAAAAGCAAATTTGCATACGACAAAAAGTAACAGAAGACAATTTGTGTAAGAGCAATTAAAATATTGTAACTGTAATATCAATTTGATATTCAAGCCCATCGGGTCAGATGGGGGCTTGGGTCAAGCTTACCTTCCCGGTAGCATAAGCAAGACAATGGGAGCAGAAGGTCCGGAACTCAAAAAGAAGTAAACAATTTGCAAAACATGTCGAAGGCGTGCTGGCAGAGACCAGGCGGAAGTGCACTGCATATCACGAATACGCAGTGGAGTCCGGGTCATGACTCTGCATATTGAAGAGCCGGCGGATGGTCGAGAGCAAGGTCGGCCTACGTCATTTAACATAAAATGTCCAATGTCCATTAGTTCCGACTTGCAAGGCGGGTTCGAAGTTTACTTTCTGCCCTAGAAAGATGCTCAGTAAATGTCGTCGAATAAATATTTAATAAACATAAACGAGACACAAACATTGAGAAAAATCTGTTCGCTCAAGATTTAAAACACAACTTTTAGCCCCTTGGGTCAATGTTTCTTTGTCTTCATAAAATTGCATTCGACATGGAACTTGAGCTATCAGAGATTATTGATTGGTCGATTGACATGGCCCCGATAACTGGGCACAATTAAAAGGAAGACAGTAACAAGTTTAATATGTCCTTGTCCTGGATGATATCAAAACTTTTCTCTGCTCCTCCTCTGTTATTCGTATTTCTTTCTGTTTGTCCCGCGCTTAAAGACCACAATTGAGTCGCGACTGAAAGGCAGCTAACGGAATCGCATACAACGGAATACCGCTTTCACCCCCGGGACAGCCGCGAAGTTTGTGCAGCGAGCGCATTTATTATCTACGTAATTAATATCCAATTAATATTCGATATTTTGAACAACTTTCTATACAATTAATTAAATTTCCGGCCCCTGCTCGTCCGGGGCAACACATTTTTATGTCACATCAGCAAATTGCAATCCGCTGCACGGCCAACGGAGCTGCCTATGCACACTCATTAACGCAACAATAAAATACAAACGCCGCCGGGGGGCGTGGACAATTAATGTGACTGACACACATGCAGATTTTGCCGCCGTCCGCGTTGTCATATTTGATTTACAGTTGCAATTTACGCACTTTCCGAAGGATCGGGAGTGGGTGCGGCCGGGTCCGCTGGCGCTGGCCGACAGCTGTCCACGTCAGCATCCGGCTTCTGTTTGATGTTGTTAATTGATTTTCAAAGTCAACTGGCGTGCGCCGGGAACAGGGCAAGGGGCAGGTCAGGGATAGGGGTCCGGTGGGAGGGCCGGCCGGCTTTCGCTTTCGCCACACTCGGAGATTAGCAGGGCAGTGTAAAATGCATCTCCATTGAGGCGCAAGCGACATAAAACCAATTCCCAATCCGCATTCGCCGGACAGTTTACAGACTGTGGATCCTGCCTCCTGCCGCATCGCTGTTCTCCCTGATGCGCATTGTAAGTGCAGTGAAGCGCATTTGCAGCTGCAATTGCCAAGTGGATTTCGGACTTGTTCCTGCTGCATGGTGGGAGAGACCGCGGGAAGGGGGCTCGTACGTGTTTGTTTTATGTGTGGCCATTGTCCAGCGGCCCATGGACATGTGACTGTATCTGTTGTCTGCCCCGGCATGCGGTTCAATCAAAGCGATTTCCAATGTCCACAAAATTGCGCAAAAGGACATTTTGGTAATTTCAACGACGTCATTCTCCGCAGGAGCCAGGAGCGGACTTTGAGCTGAAGAGGTTAACTGGCTTGTTGGAACCCCTGACTTGTCGATCACTTGGATTCCTGGTAAGACCAGCAGGGTCGCCTATTGATGTAATTATCTATAAGCACCCCCATTAACAAGAAAAATAACAAAACATTTTATGTTACAATTTAAAAGCATCACGAGCAGCACTTTAAATCTGAGTCTTAAAACCGAACAGAGTCAAATCCACTCCTGGCCGCTAGTGCTGCACTTGTTGTTGGTAATGAGTTTGGTTTTACTGTTTAAATTTAAACGTGCTCAGTGCCGGCGGGGGGGGGGGGGGGGGGAGAGGCAGGTCCACGGGATTGCCTCCGGACGAGGCTAGAGTTCTAAAGTGTATTTGCATTTAACGCTAAATGCATTCCGGCAGAGCCTGTGGTGAGCGAGTGGTGGGAAGGTCTAGGGAGACCCTGCCTGGGGGCGGAAAAACATGACAGTTGCATTAATTTTGATTGCGTAAATATTTTAAGTGTGCGGATTGAGAGAGCTCTCGCAAAAATGTTTGCCAAGTGCCCACGGCCTGGTCGGGGGCGGGCTAACGGTGCCAGGAATTAAGTGATTGCAATTGAGATGAGCTGATTGTGGGATACGGGGAGCACAACTCGCTCTTGAAGCGAGGGCTATGCATATTTAAAGTTGGCTGAAGGACTGGCAGCTAATGGCGAACCTCCCGATACCACCGTCCAGTTCGATGAACTCCAGAATGGAATGAACTCCGAGCATTGACCACTTTTCTAATTATGCCAACAAAAGCAGCCGCTTTTGAGGGCTTCCGAACCATCCCCACTTGGAGAATTTTGAGACGCTAATAAAATGATTCACCCACAAATGTAGCTGAGCAAAAAGTGCAATGAAATTTATGGGCACGTAGCCAACATAAAACTTTTAGACGGATTTGCCGGATCCAGCGATGCCGCATAAAGTGATCATTTACTTAACCACCTCCCTCCAGATAACACACTACCGAGACAATTTACACGATGCTAACATCAAAGTTTATGATGCTCAGGCCGCAATTAATCGAAATTTGTTGTCAAGGGTGGGAAAGGGAAATTGGGCACATAAAACTCTAACAGTTATCTGAATATTTACATGAGCATCGCGACAAAGTTAATAAAATCTCTAACATGGCCCATTAAATCATCATTTGTGGCGGCAAAAAGTAGAATTATAGTTTCAAATCATTTTGCCCCCATATAGGTTTTTTTCTTAAAATAGCTTATTTTATTCATTTGTGTATTTTTTCTGACCTTAGCAACCCAACGCAATTAAACCCTAACCGCATTATCTCCAACGGCCTCTGATATTTAGCATCCCCATTAAAAGTTTTTCGTTTTTGGTCGTCCGATACCGCAATGTTTGCGGCATGCAGGGAATTTTCCCATAAGACTGCAATTTGGTCCTGTTTAAGAGGAACATCAGCTTTTGGATGAAAATTCGTGCTGATAGTATAAGGATTTGCATTTCCCTTCCCCTGAGAATGTGATTTTCTAAAAATGTATAACAACTTGTAGTGAAGATCAGCGCTAATAAAAATCATCATAACGAGCAAAAATTGTATTTTTAATTATTTAATTAGTTTTTCTTGATCCGTGAGTTTTAATGCCACTTGATTCCGACGTCAGAGTGGCGGTGACAAACGATATTTTTGTGGTCTAGCTGAATAGGAAAATCCTCGATTTATATAGATTATATATATTTAAACATTTTATATCATATGAATTATAGGATCAATATTTATTTTTCGTAATATTTAAAAATTAAAAAATAACTAAAATCGAATATCTTAGACGATACTTTTTGGCTACCGTGCTTCTTTCTTTTTATGAGTATCCATTTTCCTAATGGCATTCATAGGGTATTTGTTGGTTCCAAATTATAAATTTTGTCGTATTTTTTGCCACCATTGGCTAGACATCCTTTGAATTGAGAGAAAGAAAGATGCTAAGGAAACAAAGAGCTTCACTGTCGTCTGCTTTGTGGCGATAGCTGGAAATTAATTAAATGCCGCGGCGAGTGAAATTAAAATAAAAATGTCGAGAGCTGCTTGTGGGCAACTTAATGGGAAACGAGTAAAGCATAATGTAGAAGTTGTTAGTTTATTAGGGTTAGTTAATAAGGGAATTAGTTTAAATGAATAAGTCAGGCTTAGCTTAAACTCTGGCCAGACATCCACGAATGAGCCATAAACAATAACATAGAGACACAATGACAAACCAACGGACATGCGGGCAGCAATGGATGAACTTCCTTTTTCTGCCTAGCCATTGCAGTGGAAAAATAGCAACTTTTGACTTCCGCACTAAAAGATTAAGTTCATTTCCGCCTGAGCCAGGATCCAAGGCGAGGAATTAATTAGAAGTTTACCGACACACGCGACTGGATAGCGTGAGCAAGTTAGCTCTGGCCTTTGTTCAATTTTCTTTCTTTGTTTTAACTCTGTCTTTCATATTCCGCGAGTTATTGGCCAACTCTCTATTTTTGGGTGATTCGTATATGGCAGAGTCGAAGGAAACTAGGATTTATGTGTCATACTTTGAAGTCCTTGAGCATATATATAACTGTAATTACAGTCCATTAACGTGCCTAGATCTTGACATTCTAAGCCCTTCATTTATTCACCTCATTATAACCCCACAAATGTATGCCTTTAATTCTATTATTCCTAATGTAAGCCACGTTTATTCAACACAGTTTCCTATCGTTTCAGGTCTAAAGGATCCAAATCTGGACAGACACACCAGCAAAGGTGAGTTTCAGACCCAGATAGTGCTTTCGAATGAAAAATTAATTAAGAAGCCACTGAAGATGTAAATTTTGGGATGGCTACAAACCGAAATTTGTTTCGTTTCGACACAAAGTAACCGAAACAAAGGCTCTTCACTGCAGCTCCTGAGCTTCAGCCCACACACTGACTCCGGCCCAGCCGCTCGCCACAATAACTATAAATTCCCAGGCCCAGGCAGCCACAATACCACCCCCAGCCCCTTAAAACATAAACCAAGCGGCTCTTTAAAACGCAATCAAGCTGAAAATTAATTAAAATTTTCAGGCGGGATATGAAATTAATGCGTGGCAGGGGGGACGAGAGCGTTTCGTTCTCCGCTCGATGCCGAAGGGTTGTGCAAGGTAAAGCTAAGGTTTAAATTAAAACGCACTTGTTACTGTCTTAGACGTCGTCGTCTCGATTTCATTAAAAATGTTTTTATGCGCGCATTATCCTTTCACTCGGCGCTCTCGGTTTCGTCTTGCCTCCATTCAAGGCACAATTTAATTTGACTATGAAACGCTTGCCGCATCCTTGACACTTTCACTTTTCCCCCTCAGTGACAGCTCACCTCGCAGCCCCAACTCTTCCACTTCCAGCAATGGCTTGTTTTAAGGAGCTTAAGCTTGTCATTGGCATTTGCCTGTGTTGCTGCTTGGCCCGGAGAAGCTCTCATAATTTCACGCTAGGCGAACACACACGCGTCCTTACCTTTACTTCTGGCATCCACGAGGACGTTTTTACCACCAGCCCTTTCCAAGCCAAAATTTTCGGAGTGCGGTCGTCGAGGATATCGCTGAAATGCAATAAAGTTGAGGGCGGATTCGGCGAGAGCTGCGTTTCGAATCGGTTTTTCTTGGTGCCCGATCCAAGGCGCTTGACTCCCACATGACTTTGCTGTACTCTGAAAGGGAACCAAAATAAATCAAAATCGATTTCGGCTTGGCCAAGAAGATTGGACGAACTTCGGCGCGGAGTCCTTCGCCTGGTCATCCCCGTCCGCTGTTGTCTTTATTACTTTCTGATGAATGTTGCGATTTGACTTTCGGCGAGGCAGAGGCAACGGAAAAAATAATACTCATCGCATGCTTGGGGGCCATTGAATGGATTCATTTCGGGGTATTCATATGCTTTTAAGCGAATTAGTCTGGCCGGCTAATGTGATAAATGGATGCGGGAGACAGAAGCTGAAGCTGAAGCTGAAGCTGGATCTGAATCTGAAGCTGAAGCTGAAGCCGAAGCCTGCTGAACCCTTCATAATTATACTTGGAGCTTCCTGCGGATGAGCTGCAAGTCATGCCATAGACACAGAGGCCCACCGCCAGGAAACTCCATTTAATCTCATAAATCAAGGGCCAGGGGAAGCCCTCCGAAGTCGGACAGGGGCACCAAAGTAAACGGCACATATCATAACATTTAACATATTTCACTTAGGCAAACATTTAATCCGGCAACTTGTCTGGCTGCCGCCTCCCCACCTGGGCATAGACCACGACCACGTTCCGAATGCAGACACGGAAGCTACATTTTCATTTCCTCTGGCGTTTTTACTTTTATTTCATATTGCATGATATCAAATAATGAATATCAAATGAAATGCTTATCATTTGTTTGCCAAGCCGCTGGTATCTAGGATGTGGCAACTGCGGACTGGGGGAGCTGCTCGATCCCTCTGCCAGGTGGCAACATATTATAATATTTACTTAATTTTCATTTCTAATTCGGGCGCTCTTCCTTCATCCGGCTGGATGACAGAGGCAGGAGGCATATTAAATCGCTACTCGGGACGAGGAATTGGCCAAGACCTTGGCACTGGTAGACAGGGGCAGAGAGAAAAATTGGGAAAACCTGCATAATAAGCAAGCCTCACAGCCAAACTTAGCTGTTTGTGGGCACAAAGTCGAGTTTTTTGGAAAAAATTGAAAGCAGGACTTAAGCTGAAGCCCCTCTGGCTGGATGGGGAGGCTGGCTGTTGATTCTTGCAGGTGGCTTAAGCTGCGTATAAAGCGATAACACAAATTATTTGAATTTTTAATAAAACGAAATGTGAACACCGCCGCCCAACTCCGCCCTCCAATTCATCTGGCACTGGCGTGGCTTTGCCTAAGGAAGGGATTCGACGACACCCTCCTCCGAGCTCCGCTCAGCCCTCAAGCTGATGTATTCAAATACGATTCGTGGCCGCCATTTTCCTGTCACTGGCTGTGAAAATTCACAGCTTTTCCTCCGATTTTCTGGCTAATCTTTGGTCAGCGAGAACTCTGACTGGGCCCCGACCAATGTGTCTGTCGCCCTGTTGTCTATTCGCTTTTTTGAAATTCCAATTTGAATGCTTGGTGGTTTCTCCCCGGGCCCCTTTGGACGTCCCTTCCAGCAGCCAATATTATATTATTCAAGCCATCGCGTTTCTCCTTTAACGATCCCCTCCGGTCCGTTGGTCCGTCCGTCGTCCTTCGTCGTCGGCACCGTTCGTTGTACTTGAAAATCGTAATTAGAATTGGTAATGTATTCAAATTGACTTTCATTTCCGTTTTTTAGTCAGTTCCTTCGTTTGTTTTACGTTGCCTGGTATTCTTCTGGATTTTTGCGCTTTCCGAGGAGTGACGCCCTGTTCGCAGAGAGATAAGAGACGATTCCGTCATGATATTATCAGACGATTCACTCCATCCACGCGCCGAGCCCGAGTGATCAACTGCCCAGCCAAGAAACTTTCGATTATCGAACCGGGATGATTTTCCAGCCATATTTCAAAATCTCGGAACGCTAAAGTTTTTCTCCGCAGACAAAGAGGCGGAAAAGCAAAGAAACTGAAACTTTTCGACGGCGGGAGCAGCGCCGTGAAACCGTAAAGAATTCAACTAATAAAAATCAGGCATTCAAGTGCGAAAAAATCGCGAAGAGCATCATCAAATAATGTGCCACTCAAGCCCGCCCTCGCCCCTCGAACAGTAGTTGAATCCTCGGAAAGACAAATAGAAAAGAAAAGTAAAAGGCAACTTGGGAGCGGAATAAAACTAAGCTGCCTGGCTGCCTGGCTGCCTGGCTGCCTGGGAGTGTAAAAGTTTGGGCGCCGAATTCGCTGGAACCCGGGGATGGCATCGTAAGGAAGTGCTCCCAGCCAGGCCAACTGGCGGAGTAACCCCAGGAAAATGTGGTGGCCCAAACGCATCCTTGCCGGCAAAACAGGGCCGTGCGTCATCGAAAAGCACTTCGATGGCTTTGCCAGGAGCGCGTGGCGCTCTATTTTTTGTGGATGCGGAAATGTCCACATATTTTCGTTGCTACGAAGCGTGCGAGGTATTTCCCCCATGTGCGGGTGTGGATGTGGCTGGGTCTGTGTCTGCCTCGGTTGACTGTGTGTCTGCGCGGCGGAAAAGCAATTTTCCTTTGTGTCGTGCCCAGGTTTTCGGTATTTCGGTTGGCATTGTCTTCCAGGCTCGCCGCACTGAGCTGGCAAATTTGTTGCAACCGAAATAAACACTTTATTAAATGCATTGGAATAAGCGTGGCCACGGATCCGGAGCTGGCGGTAGTTCGGTTCTCAGTTTCTCCGCACTCACATGGCAGCGGCTGAGGGACAAACTTTGAGCTAAGTGAATTTGGTGCTAAGCCCGAGTAAAAGATTCGTCGCCAGCAAGAAACGGATTGCTAATGCACTCGCAGAAGCCTTGGCACGGGACGAGGGGATCCCCCTGACCTCTCTGGCCCGAAAGCTGTTCGCATAAATATCTCCGCTGAACAGGCAAAAGCCCTTACAGATCATTATTTATTTATTTGCTGTTTTCTTTGCATTCGGCTCTTCATTTGCCAAGGTTCATGGCCCTCCCGCTCCGATAATCGAAGGCAGGAATCAAATTATGCTAGAATTGAGATTGATTTTTTATTCAATTTTAATGCGACAAATGCAGGCAGATAAAAAGGCGACAACTCGGAAGGCACACATGGACCGAAGCCCCTGGCCCTGGATGCCCTGGATGCCCTGGATGGTGTGTGATTCGGGATGGGAGGTGTGGCTGGCTGGGCTTGGCAAATTATAACGGCGAAGGCTCACAAGGGAGTCGCACTGGATTAGGTCGTCGCCTGGGCCAAGTCCTTATGGGGAACTTTTTGAATATTACAACATAAATCGATTAGCTTCTATCAGCCTCTTCTTCAGCTCCGGAGTGTGTGTATGTGTGGATCGAGTGCTTGTGTGTGGCGTCTGTGTTGGCACTGATTGACACTTGAAGCGATTTTTGTGCTTGCCTCGCTGGCTGCTGTTTGCCATAGCTGACGCTTATCCTGCTCCAACATCCCTGCCGCACCCGCATCTCGTGTGCCATTGATATGCGCCGTAATAAGCACCCGCACATAACTCCACTGCTCGGGGGAGCATGTCCTCGACTTGGCACAGCTCCGTAGCTGACCCTGGAAAATTGGCTGCCATGCTGCCAGTGGTGACTCTTTTCAGGGAAGGCGTCCTCGATTTGCAGCATAAATTGAAAGGAAATTAAACATTGAGTGGAGGGAAATGAGCCGCTTTGAGCGTCGGGGGAAATTGTTATGTGATAATTGGCGATTCGATTAGGGTTCCTATCGATTGTGCCCGAGCTTAGGAGCAAAGTGGGTCAGAGGTAGAGGAGAAATCACCGGGGCCGGATGCTTATCTAAAAGATTATCCAGTTTCCCGTTTGCGCTCAACATTACATTTAAATTTGGATCACTTCAAAGCATCAACAGATCGGCCACTCTCTCCGGAGCCAGTTGACATATTCTTCTGATCAAATACCCTAAGCCTTATCCTCCGAGTCGGGCCAAACGCAACTGAACAAATTGCAATTAACACATGCAGGGGTAAATATGGCAGTTTGGCAAGGGGATGCTGGAGGCGGATTGACATCGATTCGAGCCGCGAATAAGTTATAATTTAACACAAGCCAAAGGGAAAATGTGTGTCGAATTCAGAACCGAACACGTCGAAACCTGGAAAGGCAAGGGGTAGGTAGGTGAACCAGGCGATGAATTATGGGGCAGGCGAAATCAATTGTCTTGACAACAGACCCGACATCCCATTGTGGAATATTGCTGCGCTTTAAAGCGAAAGAATGCCACAGTTACACCCCGTCTGCTCTTTGTAGTCCAATTAAAAGGGTATGGGGCCGAAAGGATTCAGTTTATGGCCGCGAGGTGTGGGACCTGGCTTAGGGTATACTTTCGCTCTGCATTTACCATCAGCATGCCAAACCCAGTCCCAATCCCACCTGGAGATACGAGATGAATTTCCTGCTCCGTTAGCTCAGCAATTCGTTTTCGTGGCAGTTGACTTTGTCATTTCACTTTCCCCTTTCCGGCTCGGTGCTCTCTGGGGTTTTTCCTGCTTGCACTTCTAACCTTTCGCCTTAATTGCTCGACTTTCCCTGCTTCAGATGGTTGGCATTATTTTTTGTTGTTCTGTGACTCCTCTATCTCCGCCTTTCCCTTTCTCCGCACGTTGAGACACATATGTTTTGGCTTCGGTTTTGGCAGGTCCGTTCGTGGGAAACCTTTCTGGGAACATGTCAAGCTCGCTTCAGCATCGTCCTTTCGACTGCTCTGGCTGCTTGTCTGGTCGTAATTATCACGCTAATGAATCAAGTGTACTCGCTTGTAACTAATTGATATGAGAAAGCGACTCAGTTCGCAGATTCCAAGGAGGGGATGACTTGGAAAAACTCCTGGCGCGTGTGGCTTATACACGGGGTAGTTCAGAGATCCACTCCGATTTGCATGTGAATTCTCCCTATAATGTTTACCGAGGCCAACAGAGCAAACTCGATTATAAGTAATAACTGTAGTAGGTAATTGCAACCAGTGAACTTTTCTAAATGAATTTACCGGGATTTTCTGCAGTGTTTCCATTTTTGCTTACTTTCCATTTTGTTTTTATTTCCCCGCCCGGGACTGACCCCTGGGACTTCTCTGGAGCTTGCTAAGCGATTTGCTGGGTCCGCAGGTGATGATGATGATGAGTTTCCTTGTCGCTGTTGACTTCGGCTCCCTGGAGATTTGCACAGTAATAACTGCGATTGTATTTATATTTATTCTTATTTACTGCCGAGAACTTTCCTTAAATTGCTAAAGAGTGGCGATACGAAGCGAAGGATGTGGAAAAACCTTTGCATGGCCGAGGCCGTGGCGAGCTACGCTGGCAATCAATTTCAATTTTTAAGCCCTTTACGGAGGACAACGTTTTTAATTAATCGTCGGATTACCAAGGGCCGCAGGACCATAGACGTGGCTGCTGCTCAGGACGGCGGTTTATGCTCATCCCTTCCCATCCAGCTGTCCATTTTTTCCATTATCAGTGCCATTTATTCTATTTTTGTCGCACAACTCAACTAAACGAGCGACAAATTGCCGACCAGCATCGACCAAGTGCCCGGCAGTGTCCTCCGGCCCTGATGAACTTCCATTGTCCCCTCGCCCGACTGCGGCGGCTTAATCCTTCCACGCTTTGTGGCATCAGTACGAGGACTGCGTCCGCCACTTGTGATGGATTTCGTTGCCGTATCCGTCCCTCTGGCGGCGGGTATTCGAGCCATATGGTCAGAAGTGTCATGGCAACATTCGCCGCGCGGACGGAGCGATTGCATTCATCTCGCTATAGTCCCACTCTGGCTTCGGTCGTCTGCCTCCGAAAATCTGTTTTGAAAACCAATAAATCAGATTTATTGGCCGCCTCCGCGTTGCTCCCGTTCTGCGCTTCATATCTCCAGCAACTAAAATGCTTTTTTCGGTGTTCGTCATTATATGACGAAGTGTTGGTGGAAGGTTTACACTGCGGCTCAGTCAATATCTTCTGTGGGCAATTGCAGAGCATAGACGGAAAGCTCGGGATTAAAAGCCAGTGAATAGGACTAACTATGGCGTGGATATCCAGCATGAGTGGAGATCGATGCGGGATACAGCAACAATTGTTCGGGGGTCAACCTGTGCATTGCCTTGCTGACAAAAAGCTCCTGACCCCCATTAGCAATGTCAGAGCACCGAAGTCCAACATAAATGACAGAAGGTGCCGAGGTTCGCACGGACATGGGAAAATGTTTAAGAGTAATGACACACTGACGACTGGAGGGCAGTAACGGTGGCGTGGCCGGTCACCGTTGTCATCATCGTCGTTAGAGGCGCAAATCTGCGCCCCGGGCATTGTTATTGTAACAATCGACACCCGACGCGTTAAAAACACACATATTCACCCGGAATGATTACGGACGAGGTCGGGGTTCGGGGCTCTGCATGGCCCGTGGCGTATTTCGGTTTTGACCACCACGCGTTCCCTCAACCCCTCAGCCGTTCCCACTGCCATTTCTCAACGGGGGTGTTGACAATTCAAACGCAATAATTGCGACTGCGAACCGCACGGCGCTCGACAGGACTCGGTGCTCAGATTTGGCTTTGGATTGGGATTGCCGAAAGGTGTGGCCCCGCTTCTCGCTCGCTCGTTACGCCGTGTTTGACACAATGTCAACTTCGGAAATAAGTTTACGCCGGCTACTACATGCCATAAAAAGAGGAAGCACATGGTAATGTCGATGGCAGTTGCAGTTCGCTTTGATCTCCACTCCGGGGTAGTTTGACGGGTCACAAAAAGTCCGCACCCCGCGTCAGACGAGACGCAGTTTTAATGAACGCACCCCACCCCTGCTGACTGGGTTCTCTTGTTGCTGATTTTTGATCCTGTTACCCATTGTGGCCATTGTTCCGCACCCCGCATTCATCATTTGCGTAGCTTCGTTTTTTTTTCATTTGGGTGTTTATTATTAGCCAGGCAAATACATCCGCACGCCGAGGCAGGAACGGCAGCCGGCGATCCTTTTTGTGCCCTTCCAGCTACTGCGAATTGCGTCGAGCTGAATTCTATTGTGCTCGGCTTCGGCGAATGGTGGTTTAATGAGTTGAATATGTCAATGGTGCTTGCTGAATGCCGTGCTTCTGACAGGGGCTGCAATATAGTCATTAGCATTCGAAAATTACCAAAAATATTTCCAGAAAGGAAAATGAAACATGGAGAAGAAAATAGCATTTTGTGCTGCGGCTGCCGCAGGCTAGGTTGCAAATGATGTGGAAGAAAATCAACTTTTGTCCCTTGTTCCTGGCGTTTATATATCCTGAAATTTAATACTAGCATAGGGATAGTTCTGTTTTGTTTATTGCAACTTTATAAATCTACAGTTCACATTTTCGATAATTTCTATGTTCATCTACAGCATCTGACTTCATATTAGTTTATTACAAGTACCTTTTAATTGGTTTAAAAGTAAATTCTTCTTTAAATATCCTAAACCTATAGAAAATCAATTTTTAAATTATTTGTGCCTGGATCCTTAAAAAGTTGTATATAGAAACTAATTGTTATGATTTAGTTAAATAAATGTGTGGCCTCCCGAGGGATCTAAGTATCGTAAAACGTACTTGCCTTGTTTGAATATCCCCTGCAGGGACACGCTTAATTCTGCCATATGTTCAAGGACCAATTCCGAATCGCAAGGCCAGTGAATGGCCGCAAAAGCCACCAAAAACACGATGACATATTGCACAAAGACCGCCGCCCAAATGGGTTACTTATCGCACTGGAAGCCGCCGCCGCTGGAAAGGATGAGCTGCCGGCAGGACTCTATTTATCGGAGCGTTATCTTTCCGCTGCCGGTGCTCAGCAAACCGCGAAATCGAATCCATAGATCAAGCGAACGAGTGAAAAAATAAAACTGATTTAACTCGCACTGATAAATGAAAAGCAGCCCAAATGTTTGCAATTGCTTTGACATGTTTGACAACAATGGAGGACCAAGGCGGCGGCAAAGGACGGCGGCCTTAAGCCGCTGACAAATGCGATTGCCCATAGAAGTGGAGGAACACAGCCCGCAAGCGGGCTGCAGCAACCCTTAAGCCGAACCCTGCGCGGTCCTGCTCTGGGCATTTGCATTGATTTCAATTAATTTGCTTGTTGTGTCGCCCGATCCTGTGCCTGGGCTCTTCAGATTGCGTGATTGTAATTGATATTTGGTATGGTTGGGCTTTCCGGCTGGTGCGAGTCAAGTGCCTTCAACCCCGCCGAGTCAACCCATCTCCGCCGCTGGGAATTATGTAAATGCCAAACATGCATTAGAGCCCAACGGACGCCCTATCCCCCTCGCCTCCTCTCTCACCTCTAAGGCTGGTCCGGAATTATTCAGTCAGCCAACTTCTGCGATGTCTTCGCTCAGCTGTGCGAATTTTCCCGGCTTCAGAGGATGCGCCGGGGTGACAACAGCTAACTGTCACTGTCAGGCGGGACAACAAGGTGTTTTGGGCTCTGGGCAGAGTCCTCGGCCTTGCCTTGTCGGCGCGGATGAGTCAGCGGCATTTGTATTCGGATTTAGATTCGCACTCGAATTTCCCCATTTGCTCTTAGTTTTGTGAATTTCAAATGCCACGACATCTGTTCAAGTGTCTCAGGGATCAGTCCCAATCCCCATGCGAGGCTAATGCGCTTAGTTTGGGGTAGCTGCTGAGTGACGAGAAACTTACAGAGCCGTGACTCTTGGCCACTCTTTCCACTCTCCCGCAATCCAGAGCCCGAGCACTTAATTCTACAATAATTGCCGCTATTTGAATGCCTAATTTAAAGCAATTTAAAGAGTATTACTATTATTAGTTGGCCCTAATTGAGGCGTGCGTGCGAGTGTCGAGCGGAGTCATCAGGCTGTTGTGAAATGTTAATGAGGATCAATAACCGGATTTAGGAGGTCCTCAAATATTTATAGGGCGCATTTATTTATAAAATGTTGTCAGCATGGGCAAAGCGGTTTAAAAAGTTTCGTCCTCGCAGGGATTTATTTTTTCCAAACTTTTACCGAAACTTTCCTTGGCTTCCATTTTGGGTCCGCTGTTAATTGTTAATTGGCTGCATCGATTGTTAATTGTGCGCGTTGTTGTTGGTGGAGACCTGATTGGGGCATTGTGAGTGAAAAGTTTCGAGTGCTTTCGTCTGGCCAAAGTTTGCGGCGAAACAAAGGGAGCTTCGATTGCGGATTGATTGGTTGGTGAATTAATTGCGAGGATTGCGCAAGATTACATAATCCCCCATGGCCGTTCGTCCCATCCCCCTGGTGGCTTTCTGGCTAAACTTGAAGTTCTCTCTCTTTGGCTGCATGCACGCTGTACCCCACTTCTGCTTTAAAATGGGCCGTCGATAATCCTGAAAAATAGAATCCCATTCGACACGGTCCCCAGTGCCTTCCCAGTCCCAACAGTAGACCCAATTCCATTTTCCATTCTCCATTTTCATTTCCATCCATTGCCCGAATACACATTTTTATTTATTCTCCTTTCAACAAAATTTGGCAAATTTACACTTCGCCAGTGGGGCCACTAACAACAACAGCACATCAACGAGCCCCACTCCGGGCACCCTACTGGCAACACATCCCCCAATTCCGTAGACACCCAGGCCATTTCCAGGGTGGCCTGATTGCGCCATAGCCACATAAATAAGGGCAACATTCAATGCAAATTGGACTATTTACGCAAATTTTATTGCCGCACAATTTTTACACATTTATTTTGTTTTTGTTGCCGCTAGTTTTCCTTTGCGAATGCTTTATTCCTTTGTTGTTCCTAATATTTTGCCGCCTCTGCGGAGATGATGCCCCAAGTGCCCACTAAATCAGGCCATTTGGAGTTTGTTTCCTTGACTTTCACTGGGGCGCAATTTTGGCTCCATTGTTGTGGGTCTCGCCGTCGACCGGGCATGAACCCCTTCTGCATCGTCGAATTATGCGATTTCATGTCATTATTTCCTCGCTAAGCGGGCGACTCTTCCCCACCCCGTTTCCCATCGGAAATCCTCGGGCGGCCGAATGTGATTTTTATTGACATTTAGACGCGACGCAGATTTGTCCCGGCCTCAACGAGTTGATTCCAGTTGGCTTGGCCCGTGTCATAAAGCCATCTTTGGTGGGGATTTACCAATAAATTCGTTCTAGTGAAAATTTATGGGCATTGCTTTTTAAACCGCGACGCGTGTTGCCCCACAATTTTTATTGCCGGGAAATTGACATTGAAGGCTTGTCTTCGATCCATTGGAACTGACCTTTAAAGATGATAGGGAAATTGAGCGAGGGCGATTGAGTCACAACAATGTGAGACAATTAAGGTCTATGTTCGAGAAATAAGGTCTTCACTTTGGAGATCCCGGTTAATATCATATCTGCCTCACATACAGATCAGGAACGAAAAGGAATGCCACACTAGTGAATCAGAAGCCAAACGGTTAGGAAATCCATTCATCTGTTCTTGCAGTGAGCCTTTCTTTTATACTATATCCATTATATTCAAAGGCAAAAATATGTGCATATACACATTTAAATGCATAAGTTGCTACTGGCCATAAGACTCCAGTAAGGAAATGATTTAACACCCACATCCCACATTCAGAATACCCCTTTAATCATCCCACACTTACCCATACACTCAGGAGCAGACAAAAGGACCGAATTAACTGAGTTATTAGCTCGTTATCTTTTGCACTTAATATTTACACAGTCGGCTACCAAAAGCTCAACAAATCAGTGTGAAAGCCAACCGAAAGCCGAAAGCCAGAAAGAAGACCAACACCCTTCCGCTCAGCCCAGAGTTTACCCCTAATTTTGTCGCTTGTGTTGTTTAAAATTCAAACAATGTGTTGATGCCTTCACACCAACCAAAACATGCATAATTAATATGCAAAAAGCAGCAACAACAACGAAAGAGCAGCCGGAAAGGAGAAACTTTTCCGAGCGGGCTGCTTGTGGAAAATTGAAAGGGTTAGCCTCATTTTTTGCGGCCATCGGACGGGAGGCTGGGCTGGGAGGGCTGGTTCAGGAGCCGAGGCGACACTTTGCCTTCATTATCACAGCTTTCGCGTCAACGCTGTTTCCGCAGCAGCGGCAGCAACAACAACCGCGGGGGTGGGCAGAGCAGAGTTGTTGTTTTTGGTACTGCCATGCATAATTCATATGAGAAAAGCAACAATAGGCGGAGCAAAAGTGAAAACCTCACCGCACAGCCCCTGTGAGCTGACAGCGAAAATGCTTTAATTGAGGGAAGCACACATACAAAACGCAGAGTCCTCATTTGCATATTTCAATGTATGCAATTAGGCGTAAGTGGCGCGGAAGGCGGGCGAAGCAGCCCTTCCATTGACACGGAAAGAGTTGAGTTCCTTTTTAGGCACCAAGCTAATGTTGTTCTGACCGATTCATCTTCTCCTTACAGCCAAGTCCCGTCACTTTACGGTGAACGGGCTCAGTGCCAATAACACGCTCCAGCAGCAGCAGCAGCATCAACAGCAGCAACAATTTAACCTGCAGCCATCGAATGACAGTCGCAATATCTACAACAATCCCTACATTCCGCCTCAGCAGCAGCCACTGCAGCAGACGCAGACACAGCAGCAACGCACTGCACACCTTTTCAAGGCCCTGGCTGCCACCGCTGCCGGAAGCAATAGCCTCACTCACCCCTACGATTTCTCCACCTCGTCGTCCTCCTCCAACGCCAATAACGACCACCAGGGATCATCGTCTTCGGAAGCGGAGAACGCCTTTCTAACTCATAATAACGGTAAGTGGGACAGCTTAACTTTTCAATTTTAATACTTGCTACTTAGTTAATTCTAGCTTCAAGACTCGTTCAAATTTTAATTTTGATATACAGACCAGCGACAATATTAATATTAAGAATGTCGGCAGATATCTTCCTAAGAATTCTCCAATTAATCAACTGTGATTGTGCACTTCCCTCACAGATTTTGAGGGGTCTGATGAGAGATAAGAGTTCCCCAGGGAAGTAGATGCACAAACTGCACGGATACAAATTGAATTAAGACTCGAGCAATTAAAAACACAACTTTCCGGGGTTCCCAGGTAATATTTCCTGTTCCTGGACCCTCGCAATGAATCAGAAGAGTAGCGGAAGAGGGGCCACTTGTTCACCTGCCCGTTGACTGCCAGCTTCGCATAATTTGCACACAATTTGCATTTCAAGTGGCCAATTCTCTTCCCATCCTTCCGCCTCGCCTCAAGTTGGCCAGTAGCCGGTCTTACCTTCTAATTACGTCTCGCAAAGAGTGCCCAGTGCTCAGAGCTCGTAGCTCAGAGCCCGAAAAGAGGCTCAAACTTGGCACCCAGTCCTGCGGCAGTAAGTGAAATTTATGTGAGTGCTTATAATTTGTAAAAGTAAACGAACCGGAGAGCAGACCAGGGCCAGGGCCTGGCAAGAGGTAAATGAGAGTTTGTTTAGCAACAAATTACGCCGGGCGCTTGGAAAAAGGTGTGCGGTCCCGAGATTTATGTGGGTGCAGTTAGTAGCGAAGGATGGGGAAGTAGTAAAGATGGGGCTAGGGCCTGCGGATCAGTGGGAGTACTGCGTGATTATCGAAGTTGAATTGAATCGCAGCAGCCTCAGATTCACTTTCCAGTCCGAATGCTTAACTGGGCGCAGCTTAAAGCCATCCCAATGTGGGAAGCGACAACTAACGCTGGCTTTGCCCGTCGAGCACCGACATCAAATCAGGACTCCGCCTTTTCCGAGCCATTGTTGGCTTCCTTCTTGGGGCTGGCCATAAAATGTGGCAAAGTGCAATTGCCTGGCAGGCCAGAGATGGGCCGTAGGTCGAGCAGACGCCGCCAGTTATGCAATAAAAATCATTAAAAAATATATAAAACTGAAAGCGGCAAACTTAACAAGGATCCTCCACCCGGCGAAGGACGATGCTGATGAAGCCATGAGACAGGAATTGAAAAAACCCTCGCAGACGCAGCAAGATGCATCGTTGTAGTAGCCAGGAACAAGTAACAAGTAACAGGAAACTAAACGAGCGCCCAGCGCCATAAACTTAAATCACGATTAAAAGTGTGATTATCCTTGTGGCGCTACAAATCGCCGCCGCTGCAGCTGACAACCCGGAGGACTAGGACGCAGCCAGCGCCTATCCTTGGGCATCTCGCCGCTCCCTTTGCCATGCGGCGTCCGTTGTAGTTCTGTTTTGTTGTTGCAAATGTCTGATTTTATATCTTTACAACCCGGCGCGGCTGTGGATGAGCATACAGAGTCGCTTTCGACGTCCTGGCCCCGTCCTCCTCCCAGAAGGGAGTTCGTGCTGCTGTTGTTTGTCGGGAGCTTGGTTGTGTTTTGCTTTGACTTTTGTGTGGCCTGGGGCTGAGTTGTTAGACTTCAGGATATCAGCCTAGATGTAGGCGAGATGCCGGCAGCTAACTATGAAAAAACGCAGTCTAACTTTATATGACTCAATAGCTGTTGGCTCGTAAAGAGCTTTCCTCTAGGAGAATAAAACCCATTATTCGTAAATTTTACTTATATTACAAATAAGTAGGATGATTTCTCGGGTACATAACCTCAAATATCTCAAAATCCTGTCGTGATGGCCAAATTCTGAAGTCAGATTCGGATTCTATGCACTCAATTCCATCGGAAATAAACCCCATCTTTCCAACAACTCACAAAGGAAGCTGACTTTGGCTCGCCGAAGTTTATTTATCCATGCAGATTGCAATTGAACTCTGAAATTAAAAATGAAATTCTTAAATAATAATGAATAGCCAAATCTCAAAACTGATCAAGTAATAATTTTTTTTTTAATTTTTCGATCGTTCCTATGGCAACTATATGATCGAATCGGCTGACGACTAGATCCGGTCCGTTCCGACATATGTACGAGTGAGAGTATTAGAAGAATAACTGCAAATTTTCATTCAGATAGCTTTAAAACTGAGGGACTGCAGACGGTCAGACGGACAATGCAAGATCGACTCGGCTGTTGATGCTGATCAAGAATATATATACACTATAGGGTCAGAGATGTCTCCCTCACTGAGTTGCAAACTTCTGACTGAAACTATAATACCTTGCAAGGGTATAAATATAAGTATACCCAAATACAACTATAATTATTTAATATGATTCAAAACTAACGTTCTTAATTTGATCAATTTATCATAACTATTTCATGTAGATCCCATTTATAGGATAGGTTTCCAAAGATTGTTTAAAAATTTCAGTGTGTAAGGAAATTTCATTCAAAACTTCAAAAAGCGGAACAGGCAACGAAAAGAATGAAAACTTACATTTCGTTCATTTGCCCATTTAGTTGTAATATTTGCTCAATTCTCATAGCTACATTATTTTCCGTTCTTAAGTAGATCCCAAATTAAGTGCCAGATACTTATTTTTTGTATTTTTTTTATATTTGACTAACCAAATTATACAGACTCTTAATGGAATAAGCCACGTAAACCCTATTTTAACTTTAAAATTTTTTTCACCAGGAACTTCGAAATGCATTGTGAACAGGATATCTGAAACAAACATATAGACGTGAATGTTAATATGTACCATAAAATAACGACTAAAAAGAGGCCGAAATGAAGTCCTCTCCTGCCACTATATCTCCTCCGCATTATTTCCAGATCACATTGTAAATAACACAAGCTGAGATTGGTCCTTCGCATATGTCCAGAATGCTGTCCGTCAATTGCGAAAGGGATCCGCCCCTAAACTGTCAATTGTTTGATAGATATTTGCCAATTTTACAGTCGTCCTGGCTTTTCGGCTCGCTCTGCTCGTCCTGCCTCGATTTCATTGCAAACACAAACAAAGCCGAATGCAAATAAACGCCGCCCAGAAGTGGGCCTGAAACAAAGGAGCAGTCAGGGTGGCTCGGGCTTTCGGCTTATCACAATTGACCCATCACACGACTACGGCCTAGTCTCCGTCTGGACATTGCAATGGTTTAGGGGTCCCCGCTCTCCGCTACCCATTCCCTTCGCCGTCCCCTTTTCCGCTCCACGCCTTTGAACCGAACAATTGACTCTCGTATTTCACTGATGAACTTAACTTATGTCAAAATATGCGATAAGTAATCCTTTTTAGCCCCGACATTCGGCTTCCTGTGTGGGTCTCAGACCGATGTACACTTGTCGGCCCGACCGGAGTCCTCGGACCTTTCGCCTGTGCAAATATTTTCTTTCCAGCGATAATTCCGGGCCGGAGCTGAGAGGGTTGGGTCTTACGGCTAAAGGAAATTGCCATTTCTGTACATTTGTCACGAAATCTAAAACAAAAAGTTTATTTATGTTTTCTTTCGCCCAGCAATGAGGGCTCGTAATGAATTGTGACAGGAGAGTGGCAGATGGAGAGAAAGTGGTCAAGATTTGACTTTGTTTGAGTTTCATTTGCCCAGAGTCAGGGGCGGAAGAGCACTGAAAAAAGTGTCCGGCTAAAGAAAGGGTATGTACGTCTTTGCGATGGCACAAATAAAGCAGAAGTCTCCAAACCTTTCCCCCAGTGTACTTCACTTTTGATTGAGATACTTTCATGCTTCCGCCTCATCGGCTGGATGGTCTTAGAATGAGACATACATCTATATGAGTCCCGTCTTATGGGCAGCCCATGACATGGGGCATCAACCCCGGCAACCCCTTGCCGGTCAGGATACGACATAAACGACCCCTCTAGCTCCGAGTACAACGCAGAGATTCCCAATTAGGATAATCTTCAAATGACTACGCAAATATTGGCCAAAATCGAAAATTCGTTCCGGACACGGGCTGGGTCCAAACGCATCGAACACGAGGTGAGCTCAGTGCGTGGCCGTGGAGCCGGGGCTCTGGCGATGCTCTGATGCTTGTTCCTCGCTGCAGTGTTTTTTCTGGGCTCGTAAAGTGTTCCGCATTGTCGGATGAAATGCGTCTCCGGGGGACCACTGGCCTGTGTGATTGGGCGTGGGCGTGGGTGGTAGGCGAGGGTGCAGCCCTCTATTATATGCACATAAAAATAAATTCCAAGACTTTATTATGCCCATGTACTTGTCATTGTCATTGTCGATGTGTGTGCAATGGACTGTACGTTGCAGGGGTTCTGGTCCTTCCCCGGATTCTGCTTCGGGAGGGGTTTTGGGTTTGGGGTTTGCAATTGCAATTGTTGTCGGTACAACCCGGTTAGGTTGGGGGATTGGGCGCGCTTTGCATTTGTATGTGCGGTCCGGTGCGGACTGTGTTTAATTTTTCGCAAATGTTCAATTGAATAACATGGGGTAAACGCTTCATTGGCTCCGCTGCTTTCCTTTCCATGCAGCAGTGTGTGATTTCTGTATGGATAGTCAATTCTGGATTATTGTGGACAGTTTTGCAAACTTCGTGGGGCCAAAGTTGCTTGACAAATTGAATTAGAAACAAAACCCGATTTCTCTCTGTTCAACTTTCGCGCAAGTTTCAGGCTTTCCATCCGAGTAGGGCCATCTCCAATCATGTGTTACTTTGCCAGCCTTTTTGCTTTTGTCGATTCAGCGAAGTTTAGTGGAGCGGAGCGCCCACGCCCCGAAATTCGCCGTGTGCGCCTGCAAACAAACAAAATGACGGTAATAGGCAAAAAGTGCAGCCGCCTTTTAGGCGCTTCGACGGCCAAAGTGGCCGCCAAACGGGCGGCAATGGCAAAGTTCCCAAGCTCCAGGGGTTATCGATAACTCGGAAGTGACTGCCGGCCCAGAGTGCGCTTAAGTGTATGCCTTAAATGTTGCGAAACAGTAATTTTGTAATCTCAAGTACGCCACACACTCTAACGAGGGAGATGCACTTGCACTTGCACAAAGTGAGTTTTCAATCTCCATTGAGATGGCAAAATTTTGCTTTCAACTGCCGGCCAAGCACTTGAGCATGTCTTTTGGTCGTCGTCAAGTAGGATGTTGTGGCCAGGCCATTATAACTTCTTACTAGTCCGGCCAGGCCTGCTTCAGTCCGCTTTTTAGTTATTCCATTTCGCAAATGAAATTCTGGCTGACATAGTATCAATTTAAATCAAATGAAGTGCACTCTGTGCCCTCCCAGGCTTCGGTGCCCTGGAATGCCCTGGGGGGCCGACTGCACTCCAGACCCTCCGAGAGGACGAAGTGCTCGGGGCTAAGCAATCGAGCGTTAAGTCGAGTGCCTGAAAACTTTAGCACACTTTTTGGGTTTAGCGCTGAGCTCCGTTTGGGCTGTTGCGGCCGGTGACATAGTTACGGCCGGACAGAGCACGTGCAAGTGCGAAAGTTGCCGCTCATTACGTGGCCAGCAGCTCAAACGAGGTGAGAAGTGGCCGGCCAGCAGTATTGTGTGCAAATTAGAGTCCTTGCGACCGAAATACCTTAAGTACGCTGCCAGGGCGGGGTAGACAGGCCGGAGGGAGGCGGGGAAGGACCGGTCTCGGTCCCGCTCACACGCAGCGCCCCACTCGCCGAACACACCTGGCCAATTTGCGCTTTTGACCCCTCGGCTGGCTTGGCGAAAACGATGCCAGCAATTTAATGAGCTGCCATTTATATAAAAAGCAGCAAAGTAGCAAAGTGCCAGTAGCCGAGTGCCGGAGGGAGGGAAGGAAGATGGCTGGAGGTAGACAAATATTTAGCAACGTTAACGTACTCCTTCCCGCAGACAGACACACAGAGCGAAGGGACTCGGGGCACTCCACTCACATGTCCGCTCGGCCCGACTGTGATTCATGCAGAGCAGCAGCGGCAGCAGCTGGCCATAAAAATGGCTTAAAATGATCATCATAAACGTTGAGTGAGCAAATATTGCAATAAAAGTAAATGACTGAAGGACGTCGTAAAATATTTATACGTGAGCTGCTCGCACGGCGGCAACCTGCGAGGAATGTGGGACTTCGCAGAGAGGAGGTGGGGACCCCAGGAGTCATGAATATCGGAAGAGCAAGGAAACTGAGGCTCTGCCGAGGGGAAGGTGCTAAGTATGCTACTAGAAATAAATTTGACCCAATGGGGTGCACAGGGCAGGGGATCCCAGTTCCTAATTCCCTTCACCGAGGAGACCCTAATGTGGTTCATTGCAAATTTCATTATGGTGCAGTTTATGGTGCAAGTTTCGGCTATAAAACGAGCGTTTTACGATAGTTGCAATCGAGGGGCCCGTGAACAAAGCTCTGCTCCTCTAGCTGGTGTTGTTGAAAAGCTAAGCCATAAAAGTCTGATAGCAGGTCCCACAAAGTGGTGTTACAGTCACTGGGAAGGTATGGCTCACAGTTGAGTCTGAACTACTTCCTGCTAGCTGCTTGCCACTCATATGAGCTCTTTGTTGCTTCTGCTGATTTTTGCGTTTCTGAAACATATTTCTGCCCGTTTACAGGCAGGCACCCCTCCTGCTAACAGGGCTTTCAGAGAAGCCTTCCCCTAAGCGCTCTGTACTCGTACTCTGCTCGTGTTCGCAAAACTACCCCTCTTTCTCAGCCGCCACTTTCGTCAAGTTCTCGCCTGCCCCTTCCCACTCAGGGGTAGTTAGATAATGCCAGTTTACAGGACTTCCCCTGAGATACTTTTTGAAGGAGAGCCCCTTATCTGAAAACCTTTTAGCGCGAATGTTACGTATGCTGGTGGAGCTTTTCTGCAAACGCCAACAGCGAGCTTCTTTTACATTCATTGTAGAAAGATTAGAGAAAATTAGAACGAACAGTATACGGTTTTCAATATACATAGATATTCCTTATATAGCTGGTTAAAATGTTCAAAAATGTTCTTCGAAATAACTTCTGTTAATCTGCATCCTCTATGTCTGGAGCCCGGCTTAGTTCCCGAAGCTCCCGAGTTTCACCAACAGCTTTAAGCTCTCGAATCCTGTTACTCAACAGTGTTTCCTTTCAAAGCGCTCGCAGGGGTAGCTCCCTATGGGTAAGCTGCCCCGAAAGCTCTGTGGAGGAAGGACACCTCCGGGAGAGTTTTTCAGAGCTGCAGCAGGAGCTATACCAGCTCTCATTAAGGGCTGCTGCGAGGCCGCGGTCGGCGCCGGCGTCGCATCCAGCGGAAGCCGAGGACTTACACACAATGAGCGATGGCTGCGGCGACTGTTACACTCGTGCTGCACACTTTTAGGCGCTGCGCCGCTATTTCGGCTTTTGCATAACTTTTATTGTTGAAAACACAGCTGGCCAAATTTGCCGAGTTCGGCCGGAGAGCGTCGTCGTCCTCGACCCGAGGACTCGGCGACCCGACGAGAGGAGAACGCGGAAGCTAGGGCCGCTCGTTCGACGCTGCCAGCGCCGACTGTTGCTCATCTCCCGACGACGCCATTGTCCTGTGTGTGCTCTGGTATGCGTGCGCGCGTGCATGTGTCTGTGTCAATATCTGTGTCCGTGAATGTGTCTGTGGCGGTGTCCTGAAAGCTGGAGCTGGCAATGCGGCCGGTAGTCGCATCGTCGCATCTGGCTAACGCCGCCATAAAACGCAACGCATTCAATGTGGCAAGCGCAACAATGAGCTGCTGTTGCGTCCGCAGTTGCTTCTGCTGCTCATATCCTGCGCCATATCTATCGGCACAGGCCTCGTCGTTATCGCCGTCGTTACCGTAGTCTCGTTCGTCGGTCGTGTGTATGCAATGTGCATTAATTTTTGTTTCCCGCCCAGGCCGACCAGCTTAGCTGCAGTTTAGCGAACCTTTCCAGCCAGCGCGTTTCGGCACTTGCCGCTTGCCTGTCCTGTGTAAGTGGCCACAGCAACTTTAGATTTAACTCGGCAGCTGCCAGTGAACCAATGGGCCATAAAACACAAGTTTGGCGCCAAAAAGACCCCCAACGCATCTGTGAGTGTGTGCATATGTGCGTGTAACAAGTTGGCAGGCTTGTGGCCAAAACAACTCCATCGCCCGGCCAACAGCTCTCAGTCAGCGCATTCACAGCTGGCCAAAGATCCATTGAATCATTTATCTTTCTGCGGACTAGGTGGAACAACACCTTAAATAATTATACATGAACACTTTTAGTTAAGTGGGCCGGACTCAAGCCAACATAATAGGAAAACTACAGCTGGTAATTAAACAATAACAGCCTGTGGTCCATCCCGACCCAAGAACACCCTCTTGGAACTGTGTCCGCGCAAAGTGTAAATTGAATCAGCTTATGAGCGAGACTGCGAATAAATCGCATCTTCATAATAATACAAACAGCCGCAGGCTGCGAGAGGCGGGTAGCAGTAAGAAAGCCGCAAATTCTGGCACCGCTTGGCGGGCCAAAATACTTGAAAACTGAAACAACACAAATAGTGTTTCATAACAGCCGACGGCATAGCGCGAATATTTGCCAAAACTCGAATTAATATGCAAATACAACGCCTCGCATAGTTGGGCGGACATGCGTGAGAGTGGGCGTGCCAGGACTGCCGAGGGAAGCAACTTTGAAGGTGCCGGATTGGAGGCGGGAATCGAATATTGTCAGAACTAATCAACCGTCTATAGATTTGCATTACGCCTACCATTAACAACAGTTGGAACCGACGATCAATATCACAAGGGTACTGTACGAAGCAAACAATTTTGGTGCGATAATTACTACCCGAACTCCATACTTTGTACACAATAACCGGTAAAAAAGTGACAAAATTTATTATCGGTGCTTCAGTCCGACAAATGCCGCCTGCATTAATGGTGGCGATTAAATGTACAATGAAATTGACTGTCCTAAAGGTAAGTGAGCCTTACTTCCCACAATATAATCACAGGCTTACCTCCTTACGATCTCGGTAGCATTATCTGAAAGTATCCCAGAGAGTCTTTTGAATCATCGGTGCGGTGGATTCACTTGTTGCTGAAGTGTCCCCTTGCGAACGAGCTCATAAGTTTTAAGAATCCTTACCACGTGTGACTTGGCTTTTGAGTGGACTGGGCTGAGGCTGAGACTGAGCTTTCAACGCATATGGCCCTGCCGCAAACTGAATGCAGCTGCAGCATTCCTTCAGAGCTATTATATATTAAAAGAAAACACGAGAAAATGCTTGAAAATATTTTATCAATAATGCAGCTGAGGATAAAAAGAAAGCAGATGCCGAGGAGCAAAGAAAACATTCGGAAAGCCATTGGAAGCCTCTTCTGGGGTTCTCGCCCGGATGAGACTTGTCCCTGGTTCTGGCTGGGTGGCAATGGATTTCCTGGCAGTGGTTTCTTCTGTTTGCTCCGTCGTTGTCAGTTCGTAGAAAGTAGTCGACCAATAAATTTAAGAAACCATGCAGCAAACGACTGGAGAGGCGTTATGATAATCATATTACACATACGACCCGTATGCTAAATAAATATATACCATACGCCTTTGCACAGCCCAAAAGAGCCACGCGTTCCTTTCTAGACACGTCCTTTTTGTATACAATTTACATATTTCCTCTATTGTTTTGAAAGTCCTCATGCCGCACATTATTTATCAATGAGGGCTGAGCACTGAAAATAATGATATTGCAAAAGAAAAATAACTCGAGGGTCGATTTGGGGCTTGTGGTCACCAGTTTTTGTGGGTTCCACTTGAAGATTCAACCTGCATCCCGATCTTCGGTGGCACAAACGATGTTATATTATTTCCGCACCTATTCTCGGGTCCGAAAGGGTTATCCCACTTTCAGATGGCGGCTGGTGGGGCAAAAACGCCCCAGCGCCTGCTGGAATTTTTCAATTTTGCAGCTCGCTCACATATTCTTTATTTCATTTTATTCGCTCGCATATTACGTATACAAAACCCACATGAAGACGTATTCATACGCACGCCTAAGCCGCCCGGGATGACAGGGGAACCTGGGCCGGAGCCCACATGCGATTTGCATAGGGAAAGGAGCATCATCGGGTTGGGGGTGGCGGGGCGGGCTGGCAGAGCAGAGATGGCCGCAGCCACGAATGAGATGTTGCTCTTGTGATTGTCTCTTCTTCCTACTGCCATTTGCTGTTCCTTTGTCTGGGCTGTGTCGTCTGCCTTGCAGTTTACTTCCGCTTCCCTCTCTGTTGAGCCCTCTCATGAGCCCGCGCCCCTCGCATTTAAATACACATTTGAATTCCGTTTCAAGTTAGCGGCTGAAAAATAAAGGCAACGGAAGAGTGCCTGCAAAATTATCTTTTAAAGGTAGGGAGAATATGTAAAAATGTTATCCCCTGCCACACCGTAAGCGCGGCAGTGTGTGTGCTGCGGGGCGGGGCATGTGGCGCATAAAGCTGGAAAAGCAGGCGCTAAGGCGTGGCACGAGCAGAGGCCAGAAGACGCTCACAAAGGCGTCGTGAAAATAAAATAAAAATGTTAAAAAACACAGCCAGAGAAGGAATAAAGAAAAGCCAATAGCAGGAGCAGCAGAGCAAAAAGGATTTGCATGCGTGTATCTGTACGTCAGTGTGGGCTTCCTGGTTGCCAGGACTCGGGTCTCGGGACTCGATGCTCCCAGGGGAACTATTGTTCTTATTGTTGCCTTGGATATTTTCTACGCTGTTAAGTTGACGCAAAGGATCTCCAGGATCTGCCTGCAGGCCCGGCATGTGAGTGTGCGTGCGGAAAGGTACTAAGTCGGAACAAAGCTCAAAATTATGCAACATATTTTTTATTTTATTCCCGTAACTAGCCTTCTTTGCCCTCTCTGCCCAGTTCTTTGTCGGGGAGTTCGAATCCTCGTGGCTAGTCGCAGGCTCTGAGTGCCTTGTTCAGAAGAAAAGTAATAAAATTACATCTCGAATGGAGTTTCCCTGCGAGCACTTAACTCCCAGTTGATTATGGAAATGAGAGTGTAAACTTTTCCCCTTCTCCTCAGTCGCATTTGTGCAGCTCATGGTAATCTCTGACGGCTGACAATGAGTTAATTAGGCCCTGGCTCAGATGGGAGTCTAAGTTGGGTCAGGAAGCGGTTTGGCCTCCCCGCTGATCAGGTAAATGAGAAAATTTCCCTCAAGTGCTGGGAGACATGTTTGCCGGCATACTTGAAGTCCACAACAAATGTGCGTGGCATGTCCGACGCAAATTTCTTGATTATGTATCTGCAAACCAAAATGTCCAAAAAATTTAATTAAAATTGTCAAAGTTAATTTCGCCCTGGCGTCAGAAAGGAAACTACAACAAGGCAAATATGCAACAGTAAAAACAGAAATTGCAACTGAGAGAAGCGTAGAATATCCAAACATTCATGCGACAACAGAACATGAGGAATAGCCCGGAGCGAGGGTGGACACGGGCCCTGGCTAAAAGTCGAAGCCATAGTCCAACTTTTGCTGTCAGCCAAAGGGAAAATCAGGCTGTGGGGAGCGGCAAAACTTTAGTTTTCGGAGACTTTGCTTGGCGTTTTCAAATAAATTTAATTCAATGTCTCTTCAGTCATTCATACAATGGACACCGTCGCCCCACATCAACCAGCTACCGGGCTCAGGCATTGTACTGCCAAGGTTGAGCTGAGCTCCATGTGCGATCCATTCAAGCATCACTCCTTTGGCTTTCATTGGCTTTTTAGCCGGGAACTAACTTATACCCCAACCCTCGATGTATGCAAATTGACAAAGAAAACGCCGAAACAGAACAGAGCTGAGCTGAACGAGGAATGACCAAAATGCAAAACTTTCCGACACTTAATGAATGGCCTCCGAAAAGTGAGTGGGGCCTGGAGGGACCTGGTTCCGAGAACGCTGCTTGATTGGCCTCGGCGCATAGAAAGTGGAAGTGGCGAGTGCTTAATATGCGAGCACATGTTTGCTTTGACATACTTCTAATTGGGTTGTTTTGGGGGCGAGGCGGGCTGGGAAAGCTGGCTTTCGGACTGGTTGCCAAGTCAGCTTCACCTCAAAGCATGAGACAACCAGGGATTTGAAAGGAAACGGACTTAAGGGAAGGACCAGGGCAGCTCGACTCCAAAGAAAGGATACGGCCATGCATATTAACAACCTACTTTCACGTAATGTCGTGCCGACCCAACTGGCCAAGGCGAGCCCGAGCTCGTGACTTACTCAAATGCACATTGGCAGGATGGCCGGAGATGAGGGTTGGGTCCTGTAAGGCATAAGCAAATGGAGGAAACTGACTCTGAGCCCGTACGTATGATGACAGTCTGCAGGAGGACCGAATTCTGTCTCGAGTGGCCGGGCATTTAAATTCAATCGTCGCCATTTTTTATGCGTTTCCCTTTCCTTTTTAATTTGCTCGTTTCACTGGTCCGACATTTTCGAGGGGAGTGTCCTGGCGTGTTAGCTGTTAGTCCCCCTCTCTCTCTCTCTGCTCTATTCCGTTCCGATCTGTTCCACCACTCCCACGTCCACTTCCGGTGTGCGCATATGCATGGGCTCCCTCTTCCTGTGTCCCTCGGTCTCTGGCTGGGCGAATGTCCTGCGGATGTAATAATTGTCAGCAGCAGTTTTGCGGTGCTAGTTTAAACGCAACCCACGCAAAAACTGCCAGCTATCGGAAATGCTAAAGTGAATTTTATGCTAACACACTCAATCCCTGTGTCCCGTCCCCGATTCCCGTTATGCAAATCGCTGTGCCAATTGAATTTTTTCCGGAATAGTTTTCGGCGTGTTGGCATATGAAATGCTTTGGGGTGGATCTCCGGATCCGCAAGGACAGACACGGTTCGATTATCGGTCTTACTAATCACATCTGCCCAGGTCCTTTGTCCGTCGCGCGCTTCTAATTAAGCTGGTAACTCCTTCAACTATCGTCCTTCTGTTCCCGCCGCTCCTGCTGCTCCCGCTGCATCGCTTTACATTAAATTACCGGCTGCCAATTACCCAGCGCACCGCAAAGCACACAAACACGGCCATAGATAAGCAGGCACACCCAGATACTGCTGGTGGCCCCACCAGCGACATCAGCAGCCACATCCACATCAGCCCCAACACCAGCAGCAGCACCAACACCAACACCAACACAAATGAGCGCATTTAAAAACATTACTGCGCTGGGCGACAGCAACAACAAAGGGCGAGTAATAAAAGTGCATGGCTAGGGGCTGGGGCGGTGGCCGAGGCGGGGGCTGGGGCCAACTTGGGGGTAAAAACTGCACAACATGACAGCAAAATGCATATTATGCATAATTAACTGTTTATGCGAATGAGTGACAGGCGAAAGGACATGGGGATGTCCCGCAAAAGGGTTCCGGAGGGGTGCGATGGGGGCCTATATGACAATGATAATCACGGCGCTGATGACGATAATTACGGCGGGGATGATGACGATGATTGCATTTGCTGAAAGTGAAACAGCTGAAAGCAGCGCTCTCCGGCAGTCCTGGGCTTGCTAATTCAGACGTTGTGCTCTGTGGCTTTTAATAATTCACACCCCGAAGACAATGACGAGTAGCCGAATGGAGGCAACGGTAGGAAAATGGGTTAAAAAATGGAAAGCAACCATGGCAGAGCTGCACATGGGGACGGAAGCGGCGGAGGGACACGTCCTCTTGCGGATGGGCGGCCATCGGAGCTTTTGTCATCGGGGGCTGGCTGTTGTCCCTTTCACTTCGCAGGCCGTCAATTTGACATGTTTACCATGTGTCTGGGGCTTCTCTTGTAACAAAAGGCTTGCTCGCATTCCACATGGAGGGAACAGCAACAGGGGTCAGAGGGGCAGTTGGTAAAACTTTTTTGACTCGAAGGATACTATTTTTGCTCTCTTTTGTGGTCCTTTCATCAGGGAAAAAGGGGGAAAACCTAGGAAGCTGGGAAACTGAGCAGGGATTTTTTGGCCATGTGTGCGGTGCAAGTTTTGATGACATGACAATAGCGATCATTGTCTACAGTTGGCAGCAATGTGACTTAATAGGTTGTTGACTTTCGATTGGCAGACATGCCTAATGGAAAACAAGATGGGGCTTTCAATTAGTATCCTGCGCTGCATCAGGCTCTGTAGACTGTTGCACTGATTAAATTATGCACAGCCCGGGCGAGAAAGCGCCCTTAAAGCCCGGCCTAAAAAACGCAGCTCCAGCTCCGTCTGCCTCGACCCCTCCATGCATAATTCAGTGAACGATGCCATGGCAATTGCAAATTATGCAGAATTGCAGCCAAAACAGCAAGAAACTATTCAATTTCATTCATGTGCAAATATTTTATTACCCGCACACACAGACAGTTAGCCGGCCAAATTAATTAATAAACGCAATGGCAACAATGACAAATTTTCCGCTTGGAAAACTGCAGCCATCAGCAGCAATAATACAGAGCATATTCAGCCGAACAAAGGATGAAGGACAAAAAAAGTGTTTTATACTTGAATAACACTAGCTTTTAAATGCGACATATATTTAAATCCTTACCGATGGCCTTATAGTTTTGACCAGAAGAAAAGGAATTGGTGTATATATGCATACACACTCTATTTCGCTAATAGGTGGGATTAATCTTTGGTACTTAATCATGCATTATATGATACATATGTATGTACAATGTATGAATGGGAAGCACAAGGGGGCGTGGTCGCTCTCTCTTTAAGTTTTCTTTACATAAAATGAAGGGAAAATGTTTGAAGTATATCAAAAGTGGTCTGAAAGATAACATTTTAAAACAAATTAAGCAACCTTTAAAAAAGATACATTTCAAAGGAAACAATTGACTAATAAGCAAATTGAAGATAAGAATGGGATTTTCTTATTTCTTTTTGTTTTTGTAGATGACCTATCATCAGTTTGGCTGCAGGTTGAGCTTCTGAAAAGATAATTATTTTATGACTCCTAACCCTAAGTAAGCTCCTAGAAAAAATTAATAGCCATAAACAAATAAATAACAAAAAATTAATTTTTGTATGATTGTACAAATAAGTATTTTATTTTGTCTCAACTGTTTATTTATATTGTAGTGGGAATGACTAATTGGTTCTTGGGCACTTCTGCTAGACTTGGCGGTGCATAAAAGCGCGGATGTTCTTGGGCAAAAATAAGATTACCGCATCCATATTTCGTCAGAAACCTTAAGGCAGGCAACTTGAAAATGCAGCTTCGGAGTTCCTCTTTTGCCAAACCAAAAAATAAAAAAAAGGAAAAACCTCAACCAGCGACAAAACAAAAACTGAAAGCTAAAGAGCCAGCCGCTGCACACAATCAAAAGGAACTGAAAGTGCTCAAGCATCAGAAAAAACTTCAAAGTCGGCTTTTCCTTTTCCACCCCCCTCCACTCGTGTGACTCAATCTTTTTTTCGTTTACGGTGGCTTTCCCACTCCACCACCGCCAAGACCCTCCTCGATTCCAGTCGGCTTTTTAGGGCTCTCGGCAGTTTGGTGCAGTTTTTAATTTCATTTGAAAATGCTTAAAATGCTGAATTCTTTTTGTCTCCGCGTTTCCCTTTGTTTCTAGAATACCATGACATTGTGGCACCCCATTGCTGGTGTGCACAGGGCTAAACCTCGAGCGGAGGCTGGAGCATATCTTTCCCCGATATCCGGCGGAGAACTGAGCAAACCGAGCAGACAAGTGAGGAGGCAGTCGAAAGTCGCGACTTGGTTGCGTTTGTTGCAAGCAAAGTTGGCAACGTTTGTGCATAAATGATGGGATTTCCCTGGGTGCGAGTGCTCCATTGTATTTACTGAGCGTTGCACATACGCCGCGTTGGCTCCTCGCAAAAAACCGCAAAAACGAAAGAAAATCCAGTCCCACACAGACGCACAAAGTCAACACTCGCAATTATGTGTCGCAACTGGAGCTGGCTGCATGTGGACGAGCCCAGTTGCCGGCCGGCTTGCCAGCGTTGCCTGCCATTTGTGATGTTTTGGCTGGCACGCTATCAGAGCGCACACAAGTCCAATGTCAAATATGCGACTCTCGACTCACGACGTTGGCAAACAAGACAATGAAAATACTTCCCCATCTGTCTCCTGTCCGCCATGCCCCCACTCAGCCGTCCCCTCGTATGTTTGCCTTGTCTGCCGGCGCGCCGGCAGCGGCGGCCCTTGGCACTGGCTTTAAAAAACAAAACTAACTCGCTCGATCGGACCAAAGATGCGAGCGTGATGCAAGTCCTGCCCACTTTTCCTGATTTTTGAACATATTCCTAATTCAGGGTAACCACGCGAGTGAACCTTAGGGACTTAGAAAAGTTTAACCAGTGATTCAGTCAAATGATTCATAGAGCCAAGCACACCTTACTTTACTTTTTTATAGTTCAGTCTTCAAACAAAACCATTCTGATGTAAATCATGACAAGTATTCAATCACCAAGTGATACGGCTATAAAAGTACATTCATTGAAATCTTTCAAAGTTAAAAATGTATCCTCAAAAATATTTTAAGATGTACGACTTACAACTACTATAACTTGGTACATAACACAATATTCTTATAATTTTAACACTCATAAATAAATACTCCAAAATACATTCTGTTTAGATTTAATGTTGTACACTTTTAGTTTTAAACTTCCATTTATGTACATTTACCGATCATCAACACTGCAGCTAATGAACGGCATTACATAATAATTAAAAAAAAAATACTATTTGCATTTATTTTTTTCCTTTCGAAAAGTAAAATTTTACAAACTTGTGAAAGTGAAAACCGGAGCACGCGTATAAATCTAATATATGTATATATTTATTTCGAATATCACATTTTTTCCATTTTGTTTCAAATTTTGTCTTACGCTGATATATGTATAAAAGTAATATCTTATTTGTCTTCAATGTCTCTGAGAAGGATATAAAATACCCGAATGCAAATATCACTGAACAACTCATTATTTTGCTATTTTTGCAGTCTTCAAAAATAAGGGTTTTGTTGTTGCACTAGTCTCTAACTATTTACATAAGCAAAATAGTTAGTTTTATTAGGATATGTTTTGATTTCGAGGCAGCTACTGTGGGTTACACTCTTGGGAACTGCGTCCAGGAATCGCCGGTCACGCGGTCAACACTGCCACACACTACCGTCGTCAGTTGAGTTCGTGCCACATTCCTGCTAGCCACATGATTTTGTCATTCTTTGAATGCGACCAAACTTTACCGTTGGGGTAGAGCTTCCGGGGAGGGGACTCCCAGAAGTACAATTGCTTTTATGAAATTAAATTACAACACACATATTTAAGCGCTCCCAGAATCAGAGCCCGGAGGAGGGACAGGTTTGAAAAGAAAACTGGCAACTTAGGCGGTTTCATAGAAGTAATAAACACAGTGAGATCTGCCAAGCTAAGGCGAGTCCTGGATGAAAGGAAGCGCTTCTAAATGGCCAAAAGTAATCAATTAATGTCCATCGCAATCGATGAGCATTTTAATTTGAATTACTCTAGTAATTGAATGAAGATTTCATATAAAATTATCGTCAAGTGTCTGGTAGCCGAGGAAAGAGGAGCCCAGACTGGAGGCTTCTTTGTAATGCAATCAACACAAGCCGAAATTCGGCTTTCCTTTGAGTTACACCCTCTTTTTTCCCTGGGTTATGAGACGAAAATGACCGCAAAACTCAATAGACACATGCCAAAGTTAAAGCTGCAAATGTAATTAAATAATTGCAATTAAACATGAGCAACGGGCGCTGAAGGAACTTGAAAATTACATAAATACCTCAAATAATCAACACATTATCAACTTTTACGTAATTACACATGCAGGATGCATATACAGATGGAGATACAGCTACAGATGGAGCTGCAGATGCAGATGCAGATAAAGTTAGATCTCGGCAGATGCGGAGGCAGCTCATACAAAGCCCAACAATGCGAATCGACAAACAGGGCTGACTGACTGACAAATAGATGGACAGACCGAACAACAATTGTGGCGTAATTTGGCAAATGGAAATGGATACGTTTAATAACTAAACTAAATAGAAAGCCATTCCTGTCTCTGTCTGTGTATATGTCTCTGTCCCTGTCTCTGCCTCCCTCTCTAATGGATATTTGTTTATTTGCATGGAAATTCCAAATTAAACTATTGAATCATTGAAGGCCCTTTGACAAGGGCTATGCGTGGAACGTGTCCAGGGCCGATTTCTCAGATTTCTCTTGTCCTGCATGGCCTAGGAGAGCAAATCAAACAGTCATTGCAAAATTTAATAGGATTTAAAAATTCTAAATTGCTAAACAAGACCTAAGACTCTCCGTCGAAAGTGTGTCCATGTGTGTGCTTGTTCCTGGTATCCTGGCATCCTTGTAGCCACAAGCTGCTGTGGCTGCGAGCCCAAGGTGGAATTGTTTGTATTGCGTCGGTGGGAACGACAGCAGCTTCGGCGCAGGGGAAGCGGATCATAAGTACCCTCAACGAGGATTAATTTAAATGATATTTTTAATTTACTGGAGTCTGTAAAAGCAGTATCAGGGGCCTTTTGTTCTCTCGCCGATTGCACAGCCTAGCACACCATTTGTGTACTTCTTTGTGGTGTGGGGAGGTGGGGCAAAGGACCTGGTATTCTATGGCCCCTTCGCTTAACTGCCCAACGTCACGACTGCAATGCCAAAACAATTTCTGTTCTGCTTCGAACTCAAGAGCACTCAATCGAGCAGCGACTTCTGGCACAGCCGTTCGGAGACGCAATCAGAGGAAACTTTCCGCACTTGGCCCGTCCTGTAATTCAAGTCTGGCCCGAGCAGGTCAAGCTGACAACAACCGAAAACCGGAGAACAATAATAACGGGAGCAACAATGCAACTGCCAAATGCCCGTTGCAGGTGGCAGACGGCGGAACAGCAGCAGAAGAAGAAAATAGTTTAAGTGCAAAATTTTACGCTTTATCGAATTACCCGCGGGGGCTTTAACTTACTGCCGAACTTTCGGATGAGCAAAACTTCGCCCGCACCCAGCTGCAACTGGGCGGTCAGGTCACAATTTATGATTCTAAGGTGTTGCAATGAAAGTACAAGCACGAGCGCCAGCCGCCCTCTGCTGCGATTGCTGGGGTAAATTTGTTATATTTTCTTACTGTCAGCCAGACCATTTGTTAAATGAGTTGGCAAAGCTAATCGAAAAGTTACGGCGGAGTCTCTGGGAGATCTCGGCAGATGCACCGCCTTGACCTGGTTCCCGGTCCACCTGGACGTGTCCAGTGCGATGACCGGCACAAACAAACGAATAAATAACGCCAAAGCAAGCAATTTAGCCGGGGAGCATACGGTCCCTTGAGGATGAGCATTCGGGGAGGCTGCAATAAAAAAATAATTTATAACAAAGAGACCAGGAGAAAGAGGCTGCCGGAGCGGTCCCAAAAACGCTAAAGTAAGATTTATGCAAATCGGAAGTAAACATTAATCAAATTTTTTATCCTTTGTTGCTTGTTGTTGCCCTCTGTCACGTGCAGGCTTGATGTGTGTGTGGGAGTGGCCTAGCTTCTGGCGCCACTCGCTAGATTCTGGGTCACCGATACGACACCGAAATCGGAAACGGAAACACAGGCCACCTCCAAAAGGCGTAGAAAGTGTTTTTCACCACGAACTTCATAAATTAAAGCTTCATACGTCAGAAATGAATGAAATGAAATACGTCAGAAAATGGCAATGTCAGAGGACCTGAGCTCCCAACGCTCTTTGGTATCATTTATATTCAAGTATCACATTTCAAAGATGCCGTTAAAAAGATGCACTTGAGAGTCGTTTGGGGAAAGTGTGGGACCAGTGCTGGCACCTAAAATTCGTATACAGAATTGATACGAAAACCCTAGAAGATATTACACTAATCCGTGTCCCACAGTTGATGGTGTTTTTTACTTGACCGGCAGGGTCAGAGGAAATAAAGTAGATTTTGTTATAAGTGTATTACAAACCCAATAGCTGAAGCGATAGAGGCAAAATAAATCAACCAAACAGATATATATCATACAAAAAAGTCTAGTTACTGGAGACCAGAATCAAATGGTACTTCATTCTATACACACCTGTAATGTATGTTCAGAGTTCACCCAAACAGTGGCTCCAAGTTTATTTCGTGAAAGACTTTTTAAAGATTTCAAATCAGCATTACCGCTAAACTAGCAACGAAAAAACAATCAATAAGGCAATTCTTACGTCCAAGCTTGTTGCGTGAAGCTCAGAATATGTTAAAGAACTGTTCTGTTTTTAAATGTTAAAATTTTAATTGTCTTGCTCCTTACACTTTAACAGCTTTTAGAATATAATACCTGCACAATACATTAATAATACATTTTTTTTTTTTTTTCTACTAGAATTTTTAACCACTATTTCGGTAAAGCACTTTCCAGGTAATTGGAATTCAATTTCTTTATTTACGTGACTAATATGGGGAGAAATATAAAAAAAAAAATTTTTTTAATTTTAAACAAAAATTTAAGCAAAAAAGGAGCGCAAAAATAATATACTACTTTTTCGCGATACTGATGGATTATATGGATGGTTGAAGTATCCAAAAGAGAAATAAGAACGTAACCAAAGGAAAAATAAATTATTAGTAATAATAGCAGTGGTAACCTCAGTCAACGTGAATAATTATTCATTTTAATTGGATTGTTAATTATTTAATTATTTATTATTAAGTTGTTGTAAGCACGTATGAAGTGTACAGTGCTGCAATAGGATAGAATCAATTTTGGCGGGAAGCAGGAAGACACAGATAGGTTTCAGCCGATTATTTTTGAGACGGCGAAATGTATCATACGCTTTCACCAGAACAACTTGCCCACTGATTACTGACCCATCACTGATCAGTGATCATGTTGTTCTGCTAAACGCAACTTTAGTTTGCTCACCATTTCAATTTTCAGGTCCTTGTACAGTGGATAAGATTAATATTCGGATATATATTCAGATATTGGGGTTTTATTGTAAATTAAATGTAATATTATAGAACAACTAAAAAATACTCCAAATTTGCGTTACATTAATATTCGTTTTTTTCGCTTAAGCGATACCCATATATCGTTAAGCCATTATTATAATTTTTTTTATTATTTTTGTAAGTATTTTTAGCTAATTTTCCTATAAATTAGCAATTTAAAACAATGCTCTACACAAACTTTCTAGCCACTCCGGCTTTTCATTCAATAAGCTGAGTGAATACGAACAGTATTTCAACATAGTGTTTTGACAATGGAAAAAGTTGGATGTTTTATGTTTGCGAAAAACAGTAAGTTAACATACTTTTATATATTGTATGGCCACCTTTAGAAGCATAAACGTTACCCGATCGCGTTTTCATCGATTTTTGTGTATGTCCATGACTCTGGAATCCTCACCCATACCCTAATATAACAGCTTTGATATAAATTGTATTTGTTTGGGTTTCGTTTTGTTTTTAAATGTTGTTTTTTTTTTCTTAAAAAATCCCAAAAAACTTTTAAATGGGACTAAGTCTAGATTCTTGGATGGTGTGTCTAGCACTTTTTCGGAATTGTATAATGGACAAAAGGCGCATTATGTGAAGGTCATTGTCTTGATCAAATTTGAATTTCGGCTTGTGTTCGTCTAGAAACCACAATTTTAACGCTTTGCTTCAAATATTCGTTTTCAAAAATTCGTGAAAATTGTTTGCATCCATTAAATTCTCAATAATGCCCTAATCCACACAGTCCATCCGTTTGAAACCGTTGGGATTTTTCTCAGATGTGAAACTCGTATTCTCATAGAGCTACATCTACATCCCCCATCCGATTTGGCAGCTGTCAGTCATGCAATACGTAAAAAAAAGTGTTTAAATACGGAAGATTTTTGCTGTTTTGGCTGTTGAACAGCAGCAAACCTCAAAATTGGCGGAGGCTCTAATTTCAGTTTGCTCAAAAGAAGACGAAGATTTGAAGGCGATGCAACAACTCCAAAATTATAAAAAATTCTAGTATGGCAAAAGAATTAGGCTCGAATCCAATCCTTCAGGAAGCGAAGGACGTCTGTGGCATAAAAGTCCCGCTGCTGCATATTGGGGACTCGGCTTTCTGATTTTCCCAAACGCTGATGAAGCCATTCCCATTTTCTAGGACCGCATCCTTGCAACAGCGCACCTACAGCGAGATGTTGAAAATGCATTAGGCCATTTGAAAGCCAGGTTTCGCTTTATTGGCAAGGGACATGAAAGTCACTACAAAAACAATAATGCGATCATTTTAACCTGTTGCATTTTGCACAATATTTTAAATGAGAAGAACTGCGTTATCAGAGATAATTGGCAGCTGGCAGCTAATTACCTACAGGATCAATAAAATCGTAATAACATCTCTGTAGTTTTAAACCAACCTGCAGAAAGAATAAGATGTGCAATTGCCCAATATTGTCTAGATCGTATTAATTAAATACATGTTTAAAATTAAAAGCTAGTTCTGTTCTACAATTTCCTTGTCATTGCTCAGGTTAGCGAGCTTTTCAGGGGGCAGACTTCCCGAGCGCTGTGTTCCCCTGAAGGAGGAAGAATCTTCAGGCTCAACTTTTATATCTTGATGTGGAACCTTACATTTTCCAACTGAGGGACTAGTTTGCGTATAATCGGACAGACGGACGGACAGACGGACATGGGTAGATCGACTCGGCTGTTGATCCTGATCAAGAATATATATACTTTATAGGGTCGGAAATGTCTCCTTCACTGCGTTGCAAACTACTGACTGAAATTATAATACCCTGCAAGGTTATAAAAATACTAACCTTTTCAATTGTCACAACACTTTGTTGACATACTGTACATACTATCGAAAGTAAAATTTTAATGTAACAGTTGTACCATTAATATAAATATAAAATTAACAATTAATTTTTAATAACTTAACTTGTTCAAAGGCGACCTAGCTTCTTTATCTTGTGTCGAGCCTCAAAACTACTAGCTACAGCATGAGGCAGGTGTGGGGTCGCGACCCGAGCGCTTGGTGATCGACAGTCGCGTAAACTCCTCGGCGGTTGTCGGGTGAATTCCCACCGTGTTCAGCAAGGTCTTCACTGTCAGGCCTGACTTGAGCGCCGCGGCAAAGCCCTGGATGACTTCACCGGCCACTGGGCCGATATAGTGAAGACCCAGGATCCTCTGGTCCCCTGCCATCTCTGCCACCGCCTTTAGATAGCAGTGCCGCACGCTCTTCTGGGGGATGAAAAACTCGGTGGGCTTGTAGAAGCCATGGAAAACCTCGATATTGTCGGCGCCGTGCACCTCGATGGCCGACTCCTCGGACATACCGACGCAGGAGTACTCCAGAGGAGTGAACACCGTCGTGGCCACGTCTGCGTAGTCCATTCGCTGCGTGGAGCCGGCAAACAGGCGTTTGGCAAGTAGGCGGCCCGATAGAATGGCCACTGGGGTAAGCTCCGGTCGCCCGTGAATGATGTCGCCCACAGCAAAGATGTGTGGCACATTGGTTGCTTCCGAGCCGTCCACGACGACCTTGTCATTCAACGTCTTCACGCCGGCGGCCTCAAGGTTAAGGTCGTCAATCAGGCCCCGTCGCCCGATGGCCCATAGCACTGTGTCGAAGACGTCGCTGCCGTCAATCTGCGAGGTCGTGTTGCGGTATCGCACCAACAACCGCCCATCCGCCTGCCTCTCTACGGAGCTCGGAATGGTGGTGTTCAAGAAGCTAACGCCGCGCTCAACCATCATGGCGGCCAGTAGCTCGGACATCTGGCGGTCGAAGCCGCGCAAGACGATCGAGCGCACCATCACTGTGGGGTCGTAGCCGAGACCCTTGAGAAAGCAGGCGCATTCCAGTCCAACGTACCCGGCGCCCACCACGAGCGTGCGTCCTGGCTCCCGCTCGTAACTGAAGATGTCGTCACTCGTAATGCCTAGCTCCACGGCGCCTGGGATGTCCGGGTAGCGCGGCCTTCCTCCCACAGCCACCACCACGTACTTGGCAGTCACCTGCCGTCTGCTGCTGCCTTGGTCTGACTTTACGGCGTACTCAATCGTGTGGCCGTCGACAAAGGCGCCCATTGAGTTGACGTACTCCACTTTCTTGTCGCGCAGGTCCACGCGCGTCACCCAGTTGACCGACTTGATGTGGTTCTGCACGGAGTGCACCAGCTTGCGCCAGTCGGGTCGGAGGTTCTGGTCGTCCACGTTCCAGCCGTAGGCGACCGCCTCGTGCACCGCCTCGCCCAGCAGTGAGGCCTGGTGCATCAGTTTCTTGGGGATGCATCCCACGTTCACGCAGGTGCCGCCGATGCCCCACTTTGTACCGACAGGCGTGGGCTTCACATAGTCAAAACAGAGCACACGAGCACCGCAGTCGACCGCCTCCTTGGCGCAGGCCAGGCCCGCCGATCCGCCACCGAGCACCACCAGGTCGTAGTCGTAGCGCGACAGGGAGCCTGTGTGACGGCACCACCGGATGGCGGTGTGGCCCCGGATGAGACCGCATGCTCGCAGCACCTTCAACAGCGACATTTCTACTTCTCAGGATTTCGTAGGTGTTCGAATTATTCAAGTGTTGGAAAACTTTAAATTTAAGATCCAGCACTGACAGTGTGTGAAAGCTTCAAGCTCGACTAAAGTTTCCTTAACCCATTTGAACGATTGCGCAGTCAGATCCGAAACAAAAATAAAACCAAACCTGATTTTACCCCCACAGATGTATATGGGGCTGGCGACCGACTTTTGGTGGAGTCCGTCAGGAATCTGGGCGGACGAACGAACGATTCAATTTCAAAATGATTTATGTGGGTTTCTGGGCCAGAAAAGTGGGGTTAGTCTGGTGCCACGATTGGCTCATCCGGGAACTAGTTCTGCGGAACTAATAGCTCTCGCTGGGTACTCCTGCATCCTTGGCCTGAATTGGGGAATATCTTAGGCAAATTTTCTTTAGCCGCCAGAACACTTTCCTTCCGCCTTCGAGACCGTGCCTGAGCACACATATACAAATTCAGTGAAATGGTGAAATGTCAGTTCCAATGATTTATGCTCCTCGGCTTGGACCATTTGGAATTTTTGGCAGTCCCGTTGGTAACCAAGTAAATGGCGTTCTGGTCTGCTGCCTGTCCAGTAGCAATCCGAATCCCAATCCCACTCCCAACTCACACCCCTCACCCAATACAAGTCCATGTCCATGGCTATCCTAATTTCTAATCTAATATTTTTGCTTACGATGGCCGGGCGGCTGCCGGGGTTGCAAGGAAATTCCTTCCCTCGGATGCTCGGCCATGTCCGTCGTCTGTTCTGGATATGATTTACTTTTGCGGTTTGTTTTTGGTGCGTTTAACCGCAAATATTTAATGGTTTTATTTCTCCGATGCCTGGATAGCCCTCAGCTGCGATTCATTTGTACATGTCTTGGAGTGCGAGTGTGTAAGTGAGCCGGGCGGGTGTGTGCGTGCTGGGTATCTATGCGTCTGCTGTTCTGTGGCATATTTATTAGTTGAACCAACGACCCAGTATTTGTAGCTGCGGCAAGGTTAAGCCCTTGACTGATGGGGACCCAGTTAAAGGCAGCAGAGCTCCAGCTGCAGCATTTAGTGCCTCGATTCTTCCAGCCCAACATTCCGGGTCATCGCCATCTCTGTTCCCGCTGTTGGGTAGGCGACATTGAAGGATACTGGTCACCCGGCTGCGGGTGAGATTCTACAAAGCATTCGTTCTGCAGCAACATATAAAAGTTAAGAAGAACTATTAAATTATAGCTTAAAACAAGAAAGGAAGCTAACTTCGGATTGCTGAAGTTTTATACCCTTGCAGATTGCAATAAAACTATACAATTAAAAACGAAATTTAAAAATAATTGGCCGAATCTCAAATTTGATGAAAATATGTTGAGAAATAGCCATGTTGTGATTTTTTTATTATTTCTCTGATTGTTCCTATGGCAGCCGTAGGATATAGTCGTCCGATTTTCATGAAATTTAAATTGAAATTCTGGAATAATATTAAGTGACCAAATCTAAAGTTTGATGGAAGTATGTTGAGAAACAACGCAGTTATGATTTTTTTATTATTATTTTCCTGAATGTTCCTATGGCAGGTAAAGGATATAGTCGTCCGATTTGCATGAATTTTAAAACTAAATTCTGGAATAATATTAAGTACCCAAATCTCAAGTTTGATGAAAATATGTTGAAAAACATCGAAGTTATGATTTTTTCTATTATTTTCCTGATTGTTCATATGGCAGGTATAGGATATAGTCGTTCAATATTCATGAAATTTAAATCAAAATTCTGGAATAATAATTAATGGGCAAATATCAATTTTTTTAATTTACCGATCGTTCCTATGGCAGCTATATGATATAGTCGTCCGATCCGGCCCGTTCCGACATATGTACGAGTAAGAGTATATAGAAGACTAACTGCAAAGTTTCATTCAGATAGCTTTTAAACTGAGGGACTAGTTTGCGTAAAAACGGACATACAGAAGGACAGACGGACAGACTCGGCAGTTGATGCTGATGAAGAATATATATACTTTATAGGGTCGGAGATGTCTCCTTTCCTGCGTTGCAAACTTCTGACTGAAATTATAATACCCTGCAAGGGAATAAAAAAGAAATTCTGAAATAATAATGAATCTCAAATTTGATGAAAATATGTTGAGAAACAGCGAAGTTATAATTTTTTGTATTATTAATTCTCGGATGCTGCCATAGGAAAGCTATAGGATATAATCGTCTGATTTTTATGAAACTTAAATCAAAATTTTGGAATAGTATGAAGTGACCAAGTCTTAAGCTTGATGACAATATGTTGAGAAACAGCGAAGTTAATTTTTTTTTCGTAAATTTTGCCGATGAAATTTCATGAAATTTAATACGAAATTCGGGAATAATGATAAATGGCATTTGGCCATCAAATTTGATGAAAATATTTTGAGAAACCTGATGTTTCTATTGTTTCCCTGATTGTTCCTATGGTCGTCTGGTTTATATAAAATTAAAACTCTGAAATAATAAAAAGTTGTCAAATCTTAAATTAATTTAAAATACATATTGAAAACTGATCAAGTTATACGGGGGTGCCACAGAAATCGCTTCCGCTAAATTTCACTTGAATTTCATTCCGCGGTGCCACAGCCAATCCGCGGAAGTATTTTGCGCTGAATGAATCAGCGCTAAATCCGCTAAAGTGTAGTGCTGCCAAGTCGTTTGATTCTGTTTTTCGAAGTCAGGGTCAGCGATGCCAACTCTTATAATTTTACGCGCCAAAAATTTTAATTTTTATTTTGTTTTTATTAGCTGTTTAAATTAATTAGCTATACATAATTAAATTTAAATATTTAAATTAAATTTTAAGTTAATAAAACCCGTTGCTCTGCAATGATAAAATATAAAATAATGTTAAACGAACATTAGGGAAATTTGAATTTGAGAGGGCTGCCACCCTCAGCAGCCAAGTTCGAAAAGGTTTGCTAACATGCTAAAAAAATGAAATCACTCGAAGTGCTGTGGCACCGCGGAAAAATTTGCGCGGAAATGGTTTCCGCGGAAAGCAAAATCCCTAGTGATTTCTGTGGCACCCCTGATAATTTTCTTTTAAAATCGGTCCTAGATCGACTCGGCTGTTGATGCTGGTCAATAATATATATGTATACTTTATAGGGTCGGAGATGTCACCTTCACTGCGTTACAAACTACTGACTAAAATGATAGTATCCGTCATAGGTATAAAAAGGAATTGAATAGAATTTTATAGATCATTACTGCATAGGGATATTCACCTTTATATTTAACATTTACTTACTTAACTCTCGATTGGATGACAATCCATTTGAGTTTATTAATTTCCAAATAAGTTGATTGCTTACTCCATTTCTCTTGCAGGTAAGTGGCTTCCACTCCGATTTCGGTGAGTAGAATGACGATTATTTACAATATCTCTGGGGCCATTTAAATAATATACTTTATAGGGTCGGAGATGTCACCTTCACTGCGTTACAAACTACTGACTAAAATGATAGTATCCGTCATAGGTATAAAAAGGAATTGAATAGAATTTTATAGATCATTACTGCATAGGGATATTCACCTTTATATTTAACATTTACTTACTTAACTCTCGATTGGATGACAATCCATTTGAGTTTATTAATTTCCAAATAAGTTGATTGCTTACTCCATTTCTCTTGCAGGTAAGTGGCTTCCACTCCGATTTCGGTGAGTAGAATGACGATTATTTACAATATCTCTGGGGCCATTTAAATAAACGAATTAAAATTTAAAAATTATCTAACAAAGAAACTTTGCCAAGGAAACGAGGAAAACTCTCGGAATTGATGCGATAAAAGTTTAATTCAAAGGAAGGCCTTTCTTGGTCGGCAGACCTAATGTGCTGACAATCGTAGGATTCCAGGTACTCATACTTGGACGGCTCTTGGTATAATTTAAACTTGAGAATGACCAGAAATGGGCCTATGCTGCAAGGGAAATGGAAAGGAGAATGGCACTGTCCTGGGCAGAGAATCACCAAGAAAACTTTTGAAAAAGTTGTAAAAAATGAAAAAGTTTCGCCAATAAACATTAAAAAAACTTTTGCGCCTCGCCCCACCTCGCCATTTTATGATTTGAATCGCTTTGCACGCACCAGGCCTGTTCTTTTTGTGGTGGCACCTGCCTAGCGACGAGTTTATCAAACCAAATGAAGGTCAATTTCGGAAAAGCCTAAAAAGTTATCTTTATATTTCAGTCTGTTGCCTGGCCAATGTCGAGGGCCACTTGGAGGGCGAGTTGTTCGAAGAGGTGCCCGCTCCTGGGAAGTGTAATCAGACAAAAGGTCAAATAATTCATCAAATATTAATTAAGTTTGCGCCTAATTAGTTTGATTCAGCCGCCTTTTGCCCTGGGAAAGACATCAAAAAGGTGTTGGCTCCGGGCCCGAGGCAAAACCCTAGCAAAGGGCTCAGCTCAGGATGCGATCCCTGTGATGGGCACAATTGCACAATTAACGTCTAATGATGGCGAGAAGGTGAATGTAAATCGTCGGGTCAAAAACTTTACAATTTCACAATCTAAATATTTGAAAAGTGCGTGGCCAAATCTTGAGGTAAATCGAATATTCGTACTTACTAAACAAAGGCCGGAATATCGAACGGCACTAAAAAGTTTCGAACGAAAATCAATAGTTTAGTTGAGTTTATTTGCTCAAATATTTCAGAAAGCAAACTTCGCAGCAATTATTTAATTTGTTGCCAATGTGGGACGGGACATAAAGTGTTCAATTCTTTTTCAATTTCCCCTGATGTGTCCGCCGCTCCCTCGTTCCTCGAGCAAAATGTTTCATTCCATGCACAAATATTTAATTTCGTTTATTGAAGTATTTGCTGTTTGGTTTGGCTTTCGACCAGTTTATGAGGTGAGGGTGAATGTTAGAGGAGATTTTAGGGAAGGGGGCAGCTTGGACCACACACGTGCCTGGCCGCACGCAACTTCTTGACCAACATTCCGTTCTCTTTACAAAAGTCTTTACAAACCCGTACGGCCTGGGAAGGTTTCGGGCTTTATTTGCAGTTGAATGTTTGTTTGCTAACTGGCCCTACTCGGAACAAAAATTTTATTAATTAATTTGAAATGGTTGTTGTTGACGATGTTGTGGCGGGGATCCAGGAGTGGCTGCCGAAGCAAAAGGATTCCATTTAGGGTTGGCGTCGAGTTCGATTAGTTTTTATAGGCAAAGTATTTTAAACTAAACTAGGTGCAAGGGATAGCTTTGATTTCGTGGAGATGTCTTTCGAATCCGGAGTTGTTAGCAAGAAAGGTTCGCTTTAATTGATTTTGGGTCTGCTCGATTCGGAGAACGCCCTTTGGCGTTGACTTTAATTAATACGGAGTCAGGATCACGGACTTATCTTAGAATAAACTATATACACATTTGCTTTTAATATTCATAAACCCAATTTCCCTTCTGGCTCTCTACTGTGTAGAGACTATAAAAGTCGGCCATAAAAATCCCAATAAATGCGTAAACTCAAATCCTCAAAATTGGCCAGACATTGCCCAAGCGCTGGCTTTACGAGCCCTCCCGCTCTCATGTTCGACCCCTCTTCGGAGTCGGGAGCCCGAAGAGTGAATAAATGACTTGAAAATGTTTTAATTGCAGAGGAATATTTTGGGCAGATTACATAACTAGCATTCGAGAGCCGTCCCCTGCTCATAAAATCCCTCGCCCACACAAAAATGGTTTGGGAACGGGATATCTGTTCCATAATGCCACATAAACCGTTTCATATCCTGCATATATTTTTCTGTTAGAAGCCAAGCAACAACAACAACTGCAGCCGCAATTAAACCATGGCTCGGCAAAATGCTGTGCGTAAATATTACCTCCCGCTTCTCTAGTCTCCTCGATATCAAGTATACGACACGATGGCCACATTTCTGTGTGTGCGGTAAAGTGCGAATTACAACACTTCATGCTGTTAGCTGGGATCTCGATTGTGGCTTTCTTTTAGGAGAACGATGCTCAAGCAAAGCCTTTATTCGCTTTGTGTGCAAACGAAGTGGATTTCGAAGGTGGGGAATAAATGTTGTCTTTCAATCGTAATTTCCAATCGATTTATTAATTATGACTGCATAATGAAAATGAAATCAAGTAGAAATTTAGCTCATTGCATATGTATAGCTAGTTGTGACTAAACCAGGTTTTTACGCGGTATTAAGTAAGAAAGCTGCAGATGGAGAACAACCATAAAATGTAGAAAGTCTGAGAAAGTGGCTATCTACAAAAAATTAAAGAACAATGGGATAATAAATATGTAAGTTACAAGACAATAAAGTTATAACTCCAATTAAAGCAGCTATAACAGACACAATTTAACGACCTCTTTAACAATTATAAACTGAAATTTAAATTCATTCAATGCCTAATTACATCGGCTTTGATTGTCTGCTGGTTATGTGGACTTAGGCAGAAAAGTGTTTTGGCAGGCATTTAATTATCTCAGTTTTTATGCCAATGTTGATAAACTATAATGTTGTTGCTCCAATTACGCACTTAATGCCATTAATTGGCAAAAAAATCATTTGCAGTTTTTGTTCAGAATCTTTTGGGCTCGAGCCGCAAAATACCAATTCGACTAATCGCATAATCGGATTTGACAAGGCAGGTCAATTGCCATGAATAAATAATACCCAGACTGATGAAGTTTGCATGGAAATATGATTTGAGCTCTGTTCGCATAATTCGGGACTTCCTCGGAGGACTTTAATAATTTCTACTCGCATCTACATCATCGTAAAACTTGAAAAAGTTTCGTTGTAGGGAAGACTACATGAAGAAGTTTTCCGTGTAAATGACACAGAGTGCGATGTGTAGTCGAGTGTTCCGCTCCGACCGACCAGGGGGAGTATGTATATATTTCTGGTAAGCAGTTTACCTATTTTTCGAATTACCTGGCTGCCTAGGCAAAAGTTGAAATGCTTTTTGCATGTTTCTGTGGTTATCAAATTTGCCGCTGCCAAATGTGATGGCGAAGTGCCGGAGCCAACTACCGATGTGATAATGGACAGATGTGCTGGAGTTTGCTATGCGTGGGCCAAGGGGATATCGCCCCCACACAATCAAGTGACACTTTGGACCTCCTTGGGACGACTTTCAGTAATGCAAGGCAAATTACTCACGGTGGTGAGCAAGGCTACTGGACTACATACATACATACATAGTACATAGTTTATAATATCTGAACGGTGGTTAGAAGTTACAATTTTAGAACTCACCTTCTGCTTTCACCGTTCTGTATCTAAGTCAGCGTTTAAAATCTTCATTTGGCTATCGCAAATTCAGCTGAAGAGCCCATTTTCCGTTACCCACACTTAATCACACAAAACCCATATCACAGCTGCCTCAGATTCTATCGGTTCCACATGGGGTATCCACTTGAACTTAACTACAATTTGGTCGCCCCATTCATGCATATTGATAATCTTGAACGGTTCAGTGCTCATTTACTCATCTTGAAAGGTGCCCTGGCGACCCTTTCCCGTCTTCTTGTGTCTTCCCCTGGGAGATCCCAAAACCCCAGTTTTTAATCATGCGTGGGTGGTCAGTTAGCCTTTGATTCGTCTTTCCTCATCGTCTGTCCAGGATGGCCCTTTCCGGATGTGTGTTCATTTGGGGACTACATCACTTTTGGGCTTCTTTATCCTTTCCCAGCCAGGGGCGGGCACTTTTCCAATCAACTTGACAGTCCCTTTCCCTTGTCCTTTTTCTTGCTGATGCTGACTTTGTGCCGATTTCATATTTTTCATTGGGCAAAATAGATATTTTTAATGCCTTTTATTAAATCGGCTTAGATTTATTGAACATGTACGTATACTCCATACACACACACGTCGTGTGCATACATATATGTACATAAATATTAAAACTTTGGGTGTGTATGTGTTAAGACCTTTACTCGATAGAAGAAAATATGAAAGGAAAATTCCTTTATGGGTCTTAAAGCAAACTTTTGCTCATAGTCGCATAGATTGCTTCTGAGGAAAAGGGTCAGCCTGTGGAAAGAAGGATAATCATCTGTAATCTAATGAAGGCTATAAGCTATATCAACTCTTAGATTCCGAGAATTGCTCGATAACTTCGGGTACTTATCTGCCAAAACGATTTGAGCTATTTTCCAAATGTCACTTACTAAACGCCTACAAATTTGACACAATTTATTATGCATTTTCATTGTCGTTTTGCCTGGCTTCTGCCCCTCCTCCAAGGACACACCTACGCAGCCTGGTACTAGGACATTCCGGTCACTAATTGTGATTGATGCACTTTAAAATTGTTGGCAAATTATTATTGCCAAAAGGCATGACGGGGTCGCCTCCCCGTAACCTGGTACCACCGCTCCACTGGCCTAACTCAATTAGTCAACCTGCCGTCTGCTGTTGTTGCTGATGCTACTAGTCCTGCTGCAGCTGACGTTGACGTTCCCTGACGTAGACCGTTCCAGCGTCCCAGCGTCCTGCAGTCCTAGCCAACTGTTGCAACGAAATTACCACAAAGTTTTCTGTTTGCTGCATAATTAAAAAGTTTGAAAAGCTTTTGCCGAAACCAGGCAACAACCAGGAAGCATGCTCTCCCCGTCTCCTGCCCCTCCATCCAGTCACTGGCCCCTCGTCCTCCTTCGTCGTGCTGCGTGCTCCTGGCTAACTATTATAAACCAGCGGTTATGCGGCGGTTGCAGTTTTTGCATGATTGACAACCCAACAGCCCGAAATGAGAGCGAGGACGAGAAGTGCCGGGAAAAGAAGGAGGTCGGCGTCGAGGACATGCGGCTCATGGCAACAAAAGCTAGTCAAGGACATGCCCACGCATGTGCCGTGCCCCTCCGCTGTGCAAATATTTAGAATTTTTCTAAAAGTTTGCCACCAGTCGCCCACAATATGTTTTTATTTTCCATCAAATGAGCTTTTGATAATTAATTTCGCTGGCAAAATGAAAACCAAAGTCATTTGTGTTTCGCGCTCTATCCTTCCATCTAGTTTAAGTTATATCTTAGAGGGTTCTGTAATTAGAAATTCCCGCATTCTGTGATTTCGGCCAAGGGCACAGAGGCAGACAATGGGGTAAGGCAAACTGGGGATTATTATTGCCGTTTAGTGGCATTTATTTGAGCGAAATTCAGACCTCCAGACCTTGAGCTCGTTTTTGGATCGCTGGCCAACTAATGGCATCTCATTAGGGTCTCGCTTGGCTGTGCCTTCTGAAACTTTTACCAAAGAAACTATTTATGCGGGCTCCCCCAGCCCCACATTCCGGCAGTGCCGCTCATATATGGGAAAATACACAAAGTGTCAACTTACCTGCCGGAGTAAGAAGAACAAGGGGGAAGTAGGCGACGGTGGTGCGTTGCCTCTTGTCTCATTAATCATTTAAAGCAAACCAACAAACGCAAGTGGAACGCAATTTGTTTTATCGTCAGTCGCTCCCTTCCAACATCCGCCGAGTTTCCGCCCCACAATCACAGGTGTAGCACGTGTTGCCTTTGGTGCGCCGCTGCCTCCGCACAGATTTTTCACACACAGCCACGCACGCACAGCCAGGCACCTGACCGCATGACATTAAACAATTAAAATAATTACACAAACCTCTCATAGGATTTGTCTCACTTCACCGCTAGTTCCGCCCCCACTGGCCATTGCGGGGTGCTTGCCTTGCACGGGAACTTTGGAAATTCAATAAAACTATCAGGATTCAGTTTTTACTTGTATTAAAAATGTGTTTGATAGTATTACATACTAATTTTGTTTAGGGTTACTAAAAAGTAGGGAATCGTTTACGATCCTTTTTATACCCTTGCATGTATTAAAGTTTCAGTCAGAAGTTTGCAACGCAGTGAAGGGACATCTCCGACCCTATAAAGTATACCGTCTGTTTGTCCGTTTCTACACAAACTTGTCCCTCAGTTTAAAAGCTATCTAAATGAATCTGTGCAGTTAGTCTTCTATATACTCTCACTCGTACATATGTCGGAATGGGCCGGATCGGACTACTATATCATATAGCTGCCATAGGAACGATCGAAAAAATTTCGAAAAAAATTATAACTTTGTCAGTTTTCAAAATATTTTCACCAAAATTGATATTTATTATTATTATTATTCCAGAATTTCGATTTTAATTTCATGAAAATCGGACAACTATGTATATTCTATAGCTGCTACAGAAAAAATCATAACTCGGCTGTTTCTCAACGTTTTTACATCAAATTTGAAATTCAGCCATTCATTATTATTTTTGAATTTCGTTATTAATTTTATACTTCAATTGCAATCTGCAAGGCAATATAAACTTCGGCGAGCCGAAGTTAGCTTCCTTTCTTGTTATTCCCTTCTTATACCCAGTTCAAACAGGATATAAAGGAGAAATCTCTTCTCTTGCGATTGTTTCAACTGAAATTAATTAGAATTAATTTGAGAGCCATCTGTTGGGTTTGTCGACCCACCTCTAGGTTTTGCTTACGTTGAAATTATCCCCTGTGGGTTAAAGTGCTCGGAAGTGAATGTATTTTCTGTGCTTAAAAAAAGTTGTTATTGACGGTTGTGTTCAGTTGTGTTCTTAACTTTCCACTAAATTTACAAATATTATATATAAGTAGGAATCCATTAAATGCCTCAAGTAACCCTTCTATATACTCAAGAAATAGTAATAACATGGACATAATACGTATGTATGCTTTTCGGTTACCTAAGCCTGGAACACCTTGCAGCCAAACTATTTCAACATTTCGTCGTGTGTGAATGGGTCCCAGCTTACACAGTAATCACGATATGTATCATAGCATTGTTCAGTTAATTCTCATTCGTGTTTCCGTATCCCGTTCTTTACTGCAGCAAACTTTAAATGTCTTAATCCGCGTTCAGGAGCAAGCTGAGGGCAAATTAATCTGCAGCGTCCGAGCCACTTTTAAACTAGAGCCAAAAGGCTTAGCTCCCCTTACATGTCGGAGGACTCCCTGTACCAGGACCAGTCCTTGTTTCGTTTCCTTTTTGCTCCTGCCGGTTTAGCATGCTGCATTACTTGCCAAGGCAACCTGCAAAATGCCTGATAATGGATTATTCCATGCCATAAATGCAAATGCAGGCCGGGGCGCATAACTTCTCTCTTGCCAACATGCTGGCCAGAAGCGGTGAACGAAGAGCCGTAAACGGAGAGCGGGGAGCTGTAGCAGCGGACAGGGCTCAGGCAGTTACCAACGATGACGCCATTTTGTGTAGCAACAGTTATGTGGCTGGAAAAAGAAACAACAAAGAAATTGGTTCCAGGAGATGGGGAGGCGGCAGGTTTTTATGGCCACAGCAACTGCAGTCAACAAAGACGCGTAAATTATTTTAGATTTACATTTCTGCATTTCATTTGTGCTCGCTGCTCCTCCTTGGTCCTACCGGTCCCGCTTGTCCCCTCACAGCCTCCTAGCCTCCTAGCCTCTTCGTTTGTTGTCCGTCGCTGCCGCCGCAGGCAGGCGTTAAGCAAGACGGCGTCGGCACATAATTTATGCAATTTTTATGATTATTCATTATGAGCCAGGAAGCTCAGCTTGCACAGTGGGCCGCTATATATTCTGTATCCTTACTGGATAATTTAGCTTTGATCAGACGAAAATCAGCATCACACGGTTTTTAGACGTGCTTGTTAGAAGTAACCCCTCTGATTCACGAGAAGTAACGTAAGTAGCAAAAGTTGGCAGAAAGTATAAAATAAACTATTTTAATTTAATAAAAAAAATATTTATTCAAAAATATTGTAAAAGCATAACTAGTGAGCCCAAAGTTAAACAACTCATCTTAATTTTCTGGAAAGCCACATTTTTAATAAAAAAAATTAAGTTAACAAAAACCACTTAATTATTTAATATGCAGATGTATTCCAATTAAAAAATTGCTTTCGTATTTTATAAAATAATATAAGTGAAGTAATAAAGTTTGTTTGGCCTAACCTTTTTAAATATTTTTTACTTTAAAGTATATTTATTTATATATTTTACGTATATGTTTATATAAAGGTACATATATATTATTCAAATAATAAGAAAATAAATAAAAATGTTCTCTAAAAACTTTACCTGATTTACGGGCATCCACAAGCACGGTGACCACTCCTGGTTTGTCATGTCTGCGACGCATTTGTTTCATATTTTATGCATTCATACATTTTTTTTTTGTTTGCGCCAAACGGAAATGCAACAAAACGTTGGCATTTTTTCTCCACTCGGAGAATACCAACCGACTCCCATATATTTTTTTTAACTAATTAGCATTAATTTAACCGACTGATAATCCCCGCGGGTCGCCCACATTTCCACCTCCATTCGGGATACAGTTTCGTTTTCGTTTTCAGCCTTTTCTCTTTCCATTTCCGTGGCCATGTAGATGAATGTTAATTCCTGCCATACTCTGAGCCGGCTTCTCGTCCTCTGTCTGTTTCCGGTCCTCCTGTCGAGCAAGTTGTTGATTGCGTTATGGGCAAAGTTAATAAAGTCATTTGCATCTTTGCATTAAGTGGATCAGTTTCAGGTGCCCGGATTAAATGCAGGGCGCAGTTCTGATTAACATATTGTAGTTCTTCAGTGCATTGGCAGTATGCACATTTTAGATGACCGAGGGAGGAACCGTAGGAAATCGGTTAAATAAAAGTCCTAAAAATACACAAGTAAAAGATTTAGAAATATGCTCAGTGTCTTGAACTTCCGTTAGCAAAAATATAAAAAAGAGGTATCAGATTGTCATCGGTGTTTGCAAGTTTCTTCCGTTTTACTTTTAAAATAAAAAAAAATATATATATTAATATATATATAAGTTAAAAGGTAAAAATAAGATAAGGTAAGGTAATGAACCGGAGGAACAACAGGTTTTATAGTTGTCAGTTTTTGTGTTAAGCCGAATCGATCTATCTATGTCGGCCTGTTCCTACTTAAAACAGTCATTTTACTATCAAGATTTAAATAAAAATAATATCAATAGCTGTCAATAGTCATTTTAAATCTTACGGGGTTGAGCTAAAACTGTAATAATGTAATGCGGCGGTGCTCAAAGTCAAAACTTTATGGGAACTTGCATGTCCCCCAAGATTGATGATTAATAAGAGGAAAAGTAAGCCATTTGACAGAAATTGAATCTTCGGGTCCTCGGTCCTCTCTTTCTCTCTAAGAGGGCACAAGCATGAAATCGAGTTGGAATAGCAGATGAAGGCGAAGAAGCCCGGCGGAAACAGAAGGGTAGCCGGGAGGGAAATGTGGTTTCCGTATGCATTTATATGTGTGTGTGGCAATCGCAAGGCAGGTGGATCCTGTTGAAGCCGCTCTCGGCTGGCTTATGTCTTCCTCATGCTTGGAAGCCGAAAAGAAATAGGTAAATACTTTGTGGTATTCCTCTCTTCGCCTTTTGTCGCCATTACGCTGAGTGCACTGGCCCCGGCCACGCCCACTCGCTCCCAAAAGGACGATGATGGAGACGTGGAGGGGCAGGGTCTGTCTCCAGCTGCATTTTTCATAGCCGCTGCTGCTTTAGCGATTTAATTTAATCAACTGAAAGCGCATTTGCAGCTTTGCTAACCGCGCGCACACACAGCATAAACAGGGACCCACTCACACACTGACTTGCTCCCCAGGACCCGAGCATTATCCTCCGTGCTCCGTGATGCTTCTCGAATGTCTTCGTTTTGGGACATCGCTGTCATTCAACGTTTCTCCCAGCCAGTCCTGTTGCTGGGATTGAGGCATCTTAGCTGGCTGGCTTCCCTGAGTTTTCCCGGCTCATTGCAAATTCAATTTTTGGTTGCCTTTCATTCGGATTATTATCAAGACAACGAGCTATTGGTTTCTGTTTGAATTATTTTCATTGCTTGACTAGTTTAACTTTGAAAAGTAGCCTATTAAAATAGATTCGTTCTAAATCTATAATTTATTTGTATTAATATTTATAAATCTATTCTTTATTGATAATAACAGTTGTAGCTTATCCGAATTCTACCTGACATTGGAACTGTTTTCAGTTTTTGCCATAAAATTAATATTAAATGTTATAATACCCTTGGGGTTATTAGTAAATGAATTATCTGGGTATATTGAGCTTCTACAACATCAACATTTGTGTTGGCAATACCAATGGTTGTTGCTCAAAACGTATCTAGCCAATGACAACATGTGTGTTCATTTGACAATATTCTAGCTTTCGCCTTGCTTAATTATAGTTTTTCAAAAATTTAAGCAAAGCTACAAAAAAGGAAAAGCCAGGTCCACCCTTTTAATTTCCCACAGAATGCATACTCTGCTCCAGATTTTATAATGCTTTTTATAGAAACTTCACAGAAGTTCTTTAGAAAAAATATGATTAACGGTACAACTGATTTCCTGCATAAAAAAAAAATAAACAAGAAAGGAAGCTAACTTCGGCTTACAGAAGTTTATATACCCTTTCAGATTACAGTTGAGCTATGTAAATAAAAACGCAATTCTAAGATAACAATGAATGGCCGAATCTCAATTGATGAAAATATGTTGAGAAACAGCTGAGTTATGATTTTTTCTATTATTTCCCTGATGTTCCTATGACAGCTATAGGATATAGTCGACCGACTTTTATGAAATTTAAATCGAAATTCTGGAATAATATTAAGTGACGAAATCTCAAGTTTGATGAAAATATGTTGAGAAACAGCGAAGTTATTATTTTTTCTATTATTTCCCCGATTGCTCCTATGGCAGCTATAGGATAAAGTCGTCCGATTGTCATAAAATGTAAATCAAAAATCTGGAATATTAAGTGTTTATAGGGTCGGAAACGTCTCCTTCACTGCGTTGCAAACTTCTGACTGAAAATATAATACCCTGCAAGGGTATAAAAATATAGATTAAAAAACTATTGTAACAAATTATTTGTTATTATAAATAAAATAACATTTCAAATAATTTAAGAAGCGCTAGGGTCCCCGGACCCTAATTGCGTCCCTGCTAAGCCCGTCGATGACTGTTGCGCTGCCTGCAGCCTAATCAGCGGCCAGACACAAGTGCAGGAACACTCTCAGGGCCCCACACAGCAACACCCACGCAGCCAAGCAAACCAACGGGCGACACGCAGATTTACACTTCACTACACTGAACAACGTAGCAGGGAAGGCGAAGTGACGGCAAATTTGCCTGCACATTACCAATGACAACAAGCCCGCAAGGCTCCATCGGGGGTGGGAGTGGGGGCAGTTGCAGCCCTTGCCGGATAATAATGATCCCAAAAATACCAGACGCGCAGAGAAACAAAGAGTAGAGAAATAAAGAGAAGCTGGTAAAGTCGAGAAAAAATGAGAGCAGCTTCAAAACTGGCAGCACTTTAAAAACTGCACGCTCCCAGTCCCAACACAGCCGCTCATGGCTGTAGGCGGACTCTCATTGCGGACTGAGCCCGGGAAACTCTGCTTCTGCTGCAGAGCGCTAAAGTTGGCCTAAGGCCAGCAAAAAATGCTGTGTGATGAGCGGAGTCGGCGGCGAACTGACAGGATCCCCGCCGCCTCCCCCCAAATCCCACTCGGTGGCCCCCTGGGGTTTATAATTTGTAGCTTTGTTGTTGCTGCTGATGCTGCGGTTTTCCTGTGTCTGTTTTTTCCTCGGGTATAATTTTCATTTGAAATCGCGCGTAAAATTTGCACGCATTTTGAAGTATAATTTGACATTAATTCGATGCCCGCGGGACAGAGACGCCGTCATGGAACGCTCCCTTTCGTTATAGAAGAACTGTTCGTTGGCATTCTTCTTTGGATGAATTAGAAACGAGCCCTTGAAACTTTCCTTTCAGCTTTTGGCGATCAGAAAAACTCATTAAAGTGCACCGAAGTCCATGGTCCAGCTGTGGGGAAGGGGAGACCTAACCACCAATTAAACTCGATTCGTTTCACAACAGATTTGGGTTAGCTCTCATTGCACTTCTGTCTTTTCATGGCCCCACCACCACCACCACAGTCTGCATAACCATAACCAAATTTATTTAAAAACTTGGGGCACACGAACGGGGAAAAAATAACGAAAGCTGCTGCACAAATGCTGCCAATTTGGGGCGGGCAAGAGGGCCAGGCCTTTCCCCAAAGAATCTCAAACAATGAAGCTCAGCTCTGGTCAAAGGCAAATACCACTGATTGTGACAATCAGCGTGACAATAAAATTGGCGCCCAGGAGCTGGGACTTCGGAATCTGGGAGTCGGACTCGGATTCGGGGACTCAAATGGGGATCTGGACTTGGTTTGGGATTGAGATTGGAATTGAGGCTAAACGCAGGCAACAGCTGGCATCGGGAGGGCGGAGAACTGGGGCAGCTTTAAAACTTTGACAATTTCCATGACCCCACAGTGCGACGGAAGAATTTTAAAATTCCAACATGTCAGACTGCCAGCGGGGAACGGAGCGGTTCAGCAAAAATGACAGCCCGGTGACACGCACAGACCAACTGTCACACCCGCTAAGCATTTGTGTGTGTGTGTGTGTGTGAGTCTAACCCTTGCAAAAATCTTTGCGAAGTAAAATTTTTAGAAATTGCCAGATGAAAAAAGGACACAGGAAGGCAAGGCGAACGCAAACATTAAAGGCACACACAGCTAGAAGATGACTTCCCCGCCAGGCATCCGTGGTCCATTCCGTAGCTGCTTGTACCATTATCTAAGCTAACAAATTGTCAACACGTACAAATGCGTTCACTCAAACGTAAACGGGGTAATAACCATTTTTCGTAATAATTTTATGTCACAACAAATCTAGGTTATACAAGCGCTTCTTCCCCATTCGCAGCAGCTTTGTTTGCTCATCCTCGAGGACAGGCAGGGCAGATGGGTCCCGTCAGAGGGGTGGCGTATGGGTGCGGTGAAGCAGTTATCCCTGCCATGCTAATGTGACATTGAACACCCCGGGCATCACCCAGGCTGGCCTGCCATCAGCATATGGGATAGCACTGTTCCGGCTAAGTGGTTTGGGATAAGTCGGGACTCCCAGGATACCGCAGGGTCTAGAAGACCTGCCTATGCCGAGGCTCATTGGTGCAAATTGCTGGCTTCCCTCCGGTTCTCAGCACTCCTCCAGAGTCCGGTCGGGTCCTGAAAGAGTTCTGCTGGCTGCTGCTGCTGCTGCACCACGCTAAGATATAAACTAAAGTTGTCACGTAAGCAAAGTTTATGGCCAAAACGAAGCTAAAGAAGCCGAAAGAAGTTGAAGTCGCAGAGACAGAAGCCCAGAGCCCGGCGACTTTGCAGCAGCTTTTGGCAAATGACAGCATTTCGTTGGACACGCGCCATGCCACCAAATCATCCGCAGACCGGCTCGCCCCCCCGCCCCGGGCCCAGAGCCGAGCTCTGCGTCATTCCCGATCCCGCCAAGACGATTTGAGCAATTGCGTTTAACATTTAGCTGCTCTGCTGGGCTGCTGGTGGGAGGGCAGGGGCGTGGCAATGCCGCTGCCACTGATTGACCAAATGATAGACAGACGACACGAGACACGGACTTTCCCTACCCGTTTCTTCGCCACTTCCCGGGCTTACATCTTAAATTTTTGCCTTTGATTGCAACTTTCCTTTTGCCCATTTAGCACGTCCTGGCCTTCCGTCGTTTCCACTGCCTCGTTCTCCAATCGCTCCAGTCGCAGTTAAATATTTCAATGGCGCTTGGCAATTGCGCAATTTGTATCTTTTCTGGCAGTTGGCACTCTTCTGCGCTTTTTTCGAAGCCTTGAATGCGGAAAAATGTCGGAAAAGTAGGTCGCTTTGCTTTCCAAAGGCCCCGTTAATAATTCCGCAATTGTATATTAATATTAAATGGAAGAGGAGCTTTAAAAACTAGGATTACAAGATTACAGATTCTAAGAAAGCTAAGCTTGATTAACTCATCGTACATACAGTGGAGAAGAACCTTTAAAAACTAAGTTTACAAGCCGATTTTAAGAAAACTATTAACTCATATATTAATTTATTAATCTATTATCCTGGCGCAGCAAGATTACACTTTAAATGGTACATATTTTCCCAGTTGCCAAGCTCAATTGCTGCTAAATTGGCAAATGTCGAGAGCGTCGCCAAATTGGATTTTTGACAAGTGTGCGGCGGGACCCTCGACATTTGCGACAGCTTCGACATCAAGGACGGCGATTTGGCCCAAATCAACATTTCATGCGAAACGTTCATGCATTCCGCACATGGCCTCCCTTCCTGTGCATTTATGAAAGCGAATGTGCAATTTGCCAAATTAATAGCCAAATTAGCGCAGCGTTTTCGCCGAACATGAAATCGGGCAAAGTAAGTTTTACTAATTAAACGCGCTTTCAATTAAATCAGAATTGCGAGTAGTCCGCTCCCAGTGCCTTATTCCCCTCGGCCCAAGGGTATCTTGGCAGTTCATTAAAGTGACGGCAAAAGATCCCTGTAGGATTCCTAATTGAAGGCTGGCACCGCAAGCGCTCAAATTTTAAGAAGGCCAATGTGTAGGCATCAATTATTAAGAACGCAGTTCCTGCAGTCCGCTTCCCATTAACCCTTGAGAAAACCAAGTGCTGGACTTAGATTATGAAAATATTTGCACACACAAGCACGTGGCACGGTAAAACAAAACAAAAAACGATTTTAAACAGGCTCTGATTGTATTTGATTAGCTGCAGGAGGCACGTGTACGAGTCCTACGCCATCAATTCCAATTCCCTCCTCTGCAGCATATTCCTCATGGATGGATGGCGGACTTGAAATCTCACTTGTGAAAGGCACATTTCCACTTTGTCCTTTTTAATTTAGAAAAAAATTCCCTATTATGATTAGGTTAAGATTCTTAAAATCTCTCAAAAACCTAAAGAAGTCTCATAACCAATTTTCTTTAAACTACAAAGCACCGTTAATATTTATGTTCGATAGATTTGCATCAAAATACGAGCATGGCCTATACCATAGGAAACAAGAAAGGAAGCTAACTTCGGCTCACCGAAGTTTATATACCCTTGCAGATTGCAATTGAACTATAAAATTAAAATCGAAATTCTGAAATAATAATAAATGGTCAAATCCCAAATTTGATTGAAATATTTTGAGAAATAGCGAAACTATGAATTTTTTGTTATTACTCTGATTGTTCCTATTGCAGCTATAGGATATAGTCGTCTGATTTTCATGAAATTCAAACTAAGATTCTCAAATAATATTAAGTGGCCAAATCTCAAATTTAATGAAAATATCTTGAGAAACAGCGAAGTTAAGATTTTTTCTATTATTTCCCTGATTGTTCCTATGGCAGCTATAGGATATAGTCGGCCGATTTTCATAAAATTAAAACAAAAATTCTAAAAAATTATTAAGTGGCCAAATCTCAAATTTTATGAAAATATGTTAAGAAGCTGCGGAGTTATGATTTGTTTTATTATTGTCCTGATTGTTCCTATGACAGCTATAGGATATAGTCGTCTGATGAAATTTCATGAAATTTTAATCAAAATTCTGGAATAATAATTAATTGCCAAATATTAAAATTGGTAAAAATATATTGAAAACTAACTAAGTTATAATTTTTTTCGATAATTTTACCGATCGTTCCTATGGCAGCTATATGAAATAGTCGTCCGATCCGGCCCGTTCCGACATATGTACGAGTGAGAGTATATAGAAGACTAAATGCAAAGTTTCATTCAGATAGCTTTAAAACTGAGGGACTAGTTTGCGTAGAAACGGACAGACAGACGGACAGACGGACGGACGGACATGGCTAGATCGACTCGGCTGTTGATGCTGATCAAGAATATATATACTTTATAGGGTCGGAGATGTCTCCTTCACTGCGTTGCAAACTTCTGACTGAAACTATAATACCCTGCAAGGGTATAAAAATTAGAGGGGCAAGCAAGCCTATGTAAACTCAAAGAATAAACATGACAAGTAGATACCAGGGATCGTAAATTATTATTATTTTTATAAAAGCAGCCACTTAGAAAAAGGAAGATATCCCGTGAATCCTTGTTGGATAATCTTTCCATTTCCGGCATAAGTTATATATTTAGGAGTTTTAGATATTTATCATTAATTAATTAATAATATTTTAATAATCAAAAATAATGATTACATTTTATCAAAAAATATACAAATCTGTATATATTCATTATTTTTAAGAAAACAAAAATCGAAAACAATTATTTATACTGATTGAATAATTAATATTTATTTTTAATTTTTATTTTACTGCTTAAAAATGATGATTATATACAGAATTTTATTTGTTTGATCAAAAATAATAATTTATTATTGATAAGTTATTCATTATTAGAGCTGAGAGTTTTCGTCTCATTAAATATTTAAAACCATCTTATTTTCTATTATAAAATATTTAATAAAAAAGATAATTAATCATTGTATTTATTAAAGTTAAAATAATCTCACAGTTAGAAACTGATAGAATTAATAATAAGAATAATGTTTGATAAAATCTGATACATTTTATTTGAAGAATTTCTATATATATACACATCTTGTTCATTTATTATAAATAGGCCTTAGGAATGGTTATCATTATTCTAGAAAAATTTCACTAAAATAAACAAACGGAAGAATTAAAAACGAGAAAGAAAGATAACTTCGCACCTACCCTTGCAGATTGCAATTGAACTATAAAGTTAAAAACGAAATTCAAAAAACTAATTGGCCGAATCTCAAATTTTAATGAAAATATGTTGAAATGTCCGACTTTTATGAAATTTAAACCGAAATTCTGAATTACTATTAAGTGACGAAATCTCAAGTTTGATGAAAATATGTTGAGAAACATTGAAGTTATGATTTTTATTCCCTTGCAGGGTATTATAGTTTCAGTCAGTATTCTTGATCAGCATCAACAGCCGAGTCGATCTAGCTATGTCCGTCTGTCAGTCTGTCCGTCTGTCCGTCCGTTTCTACGCAAACTAGTCCCTCAGTTTTAAAGCTATCTGAATGAAATTTTGCAGTTAGTCTTCTATATACTCTCACTCGTATATATGCCGGAACGGGCCCGATCGGACGACTATATTCATTGTTATCTTAGAATTTCGTTTTTAATTATATAGTTTTATTGGAATCTGCAAAGGTGTATTAACTTTGGTAAGCCGAAGATAGCTTTCTTGTTTTCGTCTGATTTTAAGCATCTGTCTGGCTTGAAGGAGACATTACATTTATTGTAATTAAAATTCAATTAGTGCTAATTTGACGCGTTTGTTTCGTATTACGCGACGGGCCACGCCCTCGCCAATTCCACCTCCAGCATCCTCAAATGACGCAATAGTCGACAAATATTGTTGCTGAAGCGAATTTATTCAAGAAGGGGGTACCCCCATATAGCACCAACTAATTACGAGCCTAGAGAAGGCAGAGGAAAAACCTGGAACTGCGACAGAATAAAAAGAAGGAAATGTTCCGACTATGAAAATTAATTGAAACGCTTAGACAAAAGTTAGGGGCGACAAGCACTTAATGTGTTTAATACAACTGCCGGGGAGAGGAAAACATGTGAATAAAGCCGAGCGAACAGAGAAAGGCGGCAAGGTAGCTGAAAGCAATTTAAATCTTACTAATTACTTGGGCGACAAATTGCGTTGGGCGACAGGATAACACTCGGCTGGAGACTACCCGGAATCTCTCCAGAGACCCGCAGGCATCGGGGGTGTCGAGGTGTCGTCGACTATTTTGAAAAATTAAGTGTCATTTGGCTGTCTCATGGGTTCATTGTTTTCGACGTGTCTAAGTTTATGTAGCAGCTTCTTGGGCCTTTCCGGTGTCTGTTGGTACCCTAAAGTGGAGATTTCTAGGGGTATATGGAATGTGTATAAAGCTATATTATTCTGCCGTCTTCTTAGCTGTGCAACCGATTTTTTCTTTAGTTTAAAAAAAGCTTAGGAAAGGAAAAGCTTGGCTTTTAACTCCATGACTAATTTTTAGGAGCATGAGAACTGCGTTATATAATTATGCCACCATTAATGGGTAACTGTTGGTCGGACCAATTTATTTCACGGATATCCCGAGGCTCCATGTTGTATCCCCGAGCTCCTCATGTTTAATTTTCGCTTCTTAACTGGATTCGCCTGCAGTCTCAGCTCCACCGGCAATGGCGCTAGTTAAGCGTAATTAACAGGGCGGCTAACTGAGGGGAATGAGCGGATGTAGATGAGCTGGCAGTGGCTGGGACATTAAATATTAATTTGCATCATCCACTACCTTTTAAAGGGCGACCTTCGGATGGATATGGGACTATCAACGAGCTCGGTAGGTGATCTGGATCAGAGGATCTGGCGTCCGTTTGTTATTGCCGGTTGGGTCAATAAATTCCTGCCAAGTGTGTCCTGTAGCTGTTTGGGCAGCTGGTTTAGCCTCGGCCATAAATTCATAGTTTGTCGCAACAAAAGTTCATTATTTCTGCAGTCTGGGGCAACTTTTCTTCCGGGCAGCCGAAAATAAACAGCAGCCGTTGCCCATCTCCCATGCAGCTTCCTCCGGGAACAATTGAAAATCTTTTTAAGTAATTTCCACACGTAATCCAACATTATTGCAGTTTTTCCAGTCTGGGCTCGGCCGGGGAGCGGCGGTGGAACCCAGCCCAAATAACGTGGCGAAACCAAGGGGGAAAAAGCCAGCGCAGGATGCAGGCTCCCAGCTCCCATTTCTACCCCTCCCTCTGCCCATCCGTGTCCTTCGTTGTCGTTACAAATTGCAGATGGCGCATGTTTTTAATTCATTTCAACAGTTACTCGGAAGGATTCCGTTGTTGTTGTTTGTTATCCATACGGCTCCATCTTCGCCCTCTTCTGCCGCCGTCCTTCCTTTATGTTCGCAGTGAAACAATAAATGCTGAGAAGGATAAGCAGGTCCTTCATATTGAGTAATGTGTGTGCTTATGCGAATGAATGCTGAGAATTGCATAATTGAAATAGCCAGAGAAGCGCCAGGGATCGATCGCAGCCGGCAGAGGGAGGCTCTCCTTCAGGAACTATCCCACCTCCACCTCCCACTCCGGAGGGATGAAATCAATCGGAAACATTTAGTTGCCTTTGAATAAGTTACGAGTATTGTGCAAATAAGCCTGCGACAGAATCGTCGAGACCGACGATTGAAAACAATTTTCGCAACAATTACGCGCCAAAGTGAACCGAGCGCTTTTCCAGAAGGGTCGTCGTTGTCCTCGTCCATAATTGATGCAGAATTTACTCAAAAAGCACGTATTTGTCGGCGAATTTATTGCAAATTGAATTTGTTCGGTGATTGCCGCGAGTGGGAACCTTTCTGGAGTGCGGAGTGCGGAATTATTGGGTTGGAAAACGATTTGGGTGCCTCATTATGATCTGCTTATTGCATCCCATAAATTCTGAACCGCTCTGCAATAACTCTGCGACGCTCCGGCCAAAGCAGCATTTTTTAATTATACGCTCAAATCCGCGAAAATTAAAACATAAATCCCGTGTGCTTGGCGAAAAAAGAAACTCTGCAGCACAGCACCGAATGGCGATGGAAATTATGCCAAACGCATGCACTCGCGGGCGGGCCTGAGCTGGGGGCTAACTGCAAACAACAGCAAAATGCGGAGAGGTCGTGCTTGGCAGCTCATTTTAGCCAAGTTAAGCTGCCTTCATTATGCTCTAAACTATGCTTTATTTGTTCAACTGCGTCTCTCCTCGCCCCCGTTCTGTTGCGAGGTTGTTGAACATTTATTGATGCTTGGCTTGGCATTATGGCCGCCACACCACTGCAGCAACTCCTGGGCGGGATTTGAACGCGGGATTAATACGCGACGATGCTGCACCCGCAGAGCAAAGTCGAGCGAATCCGGATACGGATCGCCAGGTCTCGGATCCAGACTGAAAGACCACTTGCAACTTTATTAACTGCGCCTTATACCTCCATAATGCTCCGGGGCGGGACAGACCACTCCATGGGCTTATTAGTTTCGTCCGTATTGCCTCGGAAGCTGCTGCTTTAAAATGCAGTCAGCCCTTGTCGACTGCATCGCCAAGTGGCTCAAGCTGCGGCTCAAGGACCTCTGCGAGTCGGAGAACTCCAGCTCAGTGCTCTTGCCATTTTGTCAACAGCCAAAATCGAGAAGAGGCGAAAACTTTTGCCGCTTGTTTGTTTTCTGGCTGGCTGTTTGTCGTTTATTATTATTTCGGTTGCCCGCCATTCACTGCCCACTAACCGTTCTCTAGCTGCGCTTTATTTAACTTTGGGCAGTTTGATGGCAGGAAATAGAATTTTAATGGATTTTGTAATATCTTCGCCAGCGACGACAGCGAAACTTTGCGTCTTCCAGTCCGCTTTAGTTTCCGCATATTTTTCTGCCGTTTGCCTCGGCTTGAGTCGCGGGTTTCGTGTTATTGACATTTTCCCTCTGCCTAAAAAAATAAAATATAAGCTGAAAAACACGGCATAAAGGCGAAAGCTTTCCGGATTAATTAAGTTTTGGTGGTGAAAACGGTTTGCATTTGGTGCCTGCATCTGGCACTGTTGTCTAAGTAGTTGTCGGTAAAGTCCCGTCCAGTCTCAGGGGCAGAACCCCTCACTTATCGCATCCTGTGACACATAAACTTCCGATCCCCGACTGGCCAGCAATTTAACGTTTCATTAAATTGTTGTCCGGACAGATTCTATTCCACTTGTCGCTGTCCATCGTCGATTGTCTGTCAGGAGGCGGAGTAAGTAAAAAGCGAAGGATGGAAGCCGAGACTTAAATTTTATTAGCGCAATTTCTCAACTTTTTACGGACGACGGCCAGAGTTGGAAGGAAGGAACTGTTGACAGGCGGCGCCGAGCAGGGCAAGGAGGCAACTGTCAATGAACAGTTAATATTTTTGTGATGATGTACAATATGTCAATGACAGGCTGAAGCCTGCTGGCACTCAATAGATCTCCCAGGAGGGAGGCTCCCGCCCGGCAAGACGCAATTTAGTTTACAAATTACACGACGCTCTCTTGTCAGAGGTTGCCTGACATTACACTTTCTGCGGAGTCGGCCCACTAATCGTCTCAATTAGGCATGGATTTCTCGATTTCTCCCTGGCCGTCGTGCCCTAAAAAAGTATAAATAAATGGGAAGTACAGATTTAGAGTGCGGAAAGGGGGCTGCGAATTCGGGGAGCAGATAAAATTGGCAAAGACCCGCAGCAATTTTCCGGTTTCGATGTCAGCATTGACATTGTCATCGTGTGCCCATCTCCTGGATTCCTCGACTTGAGTATGTCCCCTTTTCACCATTCATCAAGCCGTGCAAGGGGCGTGGCTGAATGGCGGGATGCCTGATGGCTGAGATGCCCGCAGCTGGTGGGCTGCCTTTGATCGTTTGGCGTTTTTGTAGCTCATATTTTGTCCCCCCCAGTACTCCGTCACCAGACGTGTTGTCCCGGCCACCTCCTACCCCAGCTGGTGGCTAAGGAGTATTTTTGCTACTGTTTTTATATTTTTGTATTCCCCTAAAACCGTCTGTGAGTGTGGGTGTGGGTCTGACGTTGATGATTTTTCATTGCTCGACTTTTAATTTTACACTTGAGTTGAGTCCGACGCCGCAAATGCTTCCTTTAACCCTGGAAAACTCACCCCCGCTACTCAACTTCTCTGAGGCTGAGGCCAAAATCAGTAAATTAGAGCCAAGGTGGCCCCATGCATCGCCTTTTAATCGATATGGGCGGCAGCGGCTTTAAGCTTTAAGCCCTGTCGAGTTCACTGAACCTTAAAGCAGTCTCGTCCCACCCTTTCGTCCTAGTCCCGCTTTAAACCTTCCGCTTTTCGGACCGGGCTGGCTTGTGATTTATGGCCGCGTCGCGAGCTGCTTTGACACCGTCCGACGTTTGACAAGAGCTCTGCCAGCACTACTCTGTCCCGGCTCCTCCTCCGCTCCGATCTCCCCGCCTCTGCTCCGGACTCCACCCGGCAGCAACGTTATGTAAATGGCTCAAAGGCTGCCCGGCAGCCGGCTCTTTGCGCTTGTTTAGCAGGTTGCAGATAATTCATCGCTGACATTGCGTACCAATTTAAGGGTTGAATGATTTGCCCAGCAGGAGCTGGCGAGTCCTCTAACTAAGGGGTTACGTCTGGCCTGGCAGGAGGGGGCGTGGCTGTCTGCTGCTAACTGGGAGCGCCGTCTGGCCCTTGTGGCCATGGCAGTGCCAGTAGCAGCGGCTGTGACGGTGGCCCTGAGAGACACGGCTTTTGTGGCTAGTGATTTAGAAAAAAAGGTCATCCGGCAAAAGTTGGTCGGCCAGTTTCGTCGGTGACATGTGTGCCACCTTTGGCCCCTGCTCCCGCCGGGCTGCTTAATTAGACACGTGAGTGAGTGGGGGAGAGGTCTGGGTCGCTTTTTTCACTCTCTGGGTTTAACTCTTTAAGGCATATTTATGGGCGCTCGCCACTCGTGTGGGTTGCTCTTAATTGCAGCAATTGAAATTAAGTGTTTGTCCTTTTTGGCCAACTCCTGGGGTGGGGTCTTAGTGAGGAGACAATCGCCCGTGCCATTTATAACCTCCTTTCGGGCTATCACAGTGTTGGAGGGATCTGGGAGAGGAGGAACGGGATTACAAGCCCCATTGTTTCGAATGCTAATGAGGCCATCTTGGGAGATTTCAGCTGTTAAATATTCCATGGATTAACGGGCTAGGACCGGGGAGTCTTACAGTTGAGCAGACTTTCCTGCGCCATTGCCTTTAATTTCAAAGTTCGGCTTCGGGCAAAACTCCTGCAAAACTCGGCAAACTTTTCACATATCAGCAGTTATATTTCCGGACTCTCTCAGGTAATAACATCGTCAGTGTGGTCAGCAGCCGGCCATTGCATGCACGAATCGGAGATCCGAGAGCCGAGTCAAATGCCTTATGACAGTCCGGGGTGGCTGGGGCAATGCCTTGGGAATGGCCATTAATGATGGACACGTGACCGTGCAATGATTTCCAGCTCAACTTGGACACATGCGCTGCCGGAGGAGCTCTTCCTCCAGCGAGTGACATAACCGACGCTTCCTTCAAGAATGCCTCTTCCCGCTGGTCAGTCCAGGGCTCGTGATTGGAGTGTGTGTGTATGTATTTGGTTTCAGGCAACGTGCAAAGCTGCCGTTGATCCTTTTTACTCCTTAGCATTTTCATTGCTCCTGCCTCCTCCAGCCCGCTCCATAACTGGCTGTTGCTGTGGCATTTGTTGTGTGGCTCGGATTACGCGCTTCACTTAAGTGTGCTCAGTCGCTTCCGTTTCCTTTGTCTCCAGATGGGGCGGGACCCGCAGTCTGAGTACGATTCTGAGCGGAGTGTTCTTGGATTTCTTTCTGGGATGGGAGCGTATGGATTTCCTCTGCCTGCGCTGCGACGGGAGTGTCTTCATTAATGAGGGGATCGCTTCGCTGCCTCCGGTGGATTGTATGTGACAATTTAAATTGCTCCACCTGAATGCGCCAGGCCACTGTTAAGACTCAGTTCAGAAACTAGCGGCACCCCGCCTTACGTCTATTGGCAAATCCCCGAACGTATGTCCCTAATCACTGACATCCGATGATGTCACACGCCTCGTTAATTCCCATCCAAATGCACAGCAAGGCAGAGGCATTCGCCGGACATGTGCGACTCATTAAAGTAGCGCTGGCTACAAAAAATGTGCGAATCCGGCAATTGCACAGCTACCAAGGCTTACCAGGGCTGGCCAGCCCTGACCGGAGCTTCACTGCACGGACGCAGCACCCATTTTTGGGGTTGCAGCGCAATTTTGTGCCGAGAGAAAGAAAACTAATTTCGGCGCAAATTAGTTTCGCACCTCATAGAACGACACGACAAAGCAACTGAATGTCGAATGGTGACTGGCGACTGGCGACTGGCTTCTGGCGAGCGGAATGCCCCGTTCGGATTGATGGGCGGGCCTGGGTGGAGCCGGGCTTTTCTTTCGCCATCCGCTCTGTATGCGTGTGTGCACTTAATAACCTGATCGAATCGCCAACACACAAAACCCATTGAAATGCCAAAATCAACAGGGCGGTGTGCCTTACCCACGACACTCCTCCGAGCCACCCAGCCACCTAGTCACCGCTCACCCAGGCCACCGGACCATTGAGTGCCCCACTCTCTACAGCCCCGCTCCGTCTCCTCACCCGGTGCAGTCACTCTGGCAGCTGAGCTGGGGAAAGAGCAAAATCACTGAATCACAATAATGCCTCAATTTCCGTTGGTCCGAGGCTGCGAATCCTCGAGTGCAGGACCGTTCAACGATGTGGGATGCGGCTAGAGGGGCGGGGCATCGGCGTAATGAAATCGCATTCAATTAAACATAACACAGACGAGAAAGGGGCCAGAACCGGAGCCGGAGTCGCAGAGGGGCGAATCAGTTGGATTGAGCAGCTTCGAGCTTGGGGCTGACTTTGAGGCCCTTAGTCAGGCACCAGCATCCTCTTCCTCCTTCTTCTCCCCCACCTTCCCCTGCCCATCCTCATTCTCTGGCCAACTCTGTCTTGTTGCGTGCATTCCTTGCATTTGTCGAGGAGCCAGGTCGAGGCGGTGGCCACTGCTCCGGGCGCCGACGTGGGAATGACTTTTTATTTTCGCACGTTTACTTTCAATCTCTCAATGGGCACAGCCCACAAAGAAACCCGCGCGGAGGCAGGCCAGCATGAAAGAGAATGGAGAGAGATGAAAAACGATGGCCCTGAAGGCCGAGCAGGTGAATTCGTTCTAGTTTTCTGGATTCGCCTTTTTTTGGCATTCTCCTTTCAAGCCAGGCCGAGATTGTCTTGCATTGCTGACGAATCGAATGGCACAGAGCAAATTGAGGTCGGGTGAAGGGCAGGGTTTTGAGTTTCTGGTTGAGGTCCAAAACGTTTGTGGTTCAGACTTGTCCTGGGCAAGATGATTGATCCAGCCTTCCAAGCCTCCAAGGGAACTTTACTTGAATGACCGCCGACTCTGAGGTTGCTTTTACCAGGTTTTCGATAGTTTAAACGCTTCCAGGACAGCAGCAGAGCAGCTCCTTCCGAGGGCTGGGTATTTGTGCAATTTCCTTGGCACTCAAATTGTTTCGGGCACATCGCGTAGTCTCATAAATATTAAAATGGGAAATTTCACGTTTTATTAATTTAGTGCCGGCACTAAGAGTAACTGCGAAATGTAACGGGGCTTGCCCGGTAGCCATCTTCTGCTACCGCTTCGTTTCCTGCTTCCGCTTCCGCTTCGACTTGGCCATCGGCTTCTTCGAGGTGAAAATTATGCAAGAAACAATGACACAAAATGGCGTCGCCTCCTCTCCACGACTGCTCCGGGGAACGAGAAGAGGAAACCGAGAACGAAATGGGACCGAAAAGCGACCGATGGAGCCCTGTCGCTGGCGAAAAACTAAGCAACATCGTTCTATACGGATGTTGCTTAGATTTTGGCCAAGGATTTGCATAAATTTGCATTTGCGCCTCCCTAATTGAAAAACAGTTCTGCGCTCCCTCGACTTGTGACACTTTAAAGCGAAGCGCATAAATTATGCAGACTGCCGGGGAGGGGGCCACGGTTCTGGTTCTGCCTGGCTTGTGATTTACTCAACGCCTTGCTGCAGCTAAATCATTGGCGAATCTGTTGCATGAGCGCTTCAGTCGGCGGAAATCGAGGAGGTGACCAAGAAGGTGGCCGAGTCCCTTGCTGCACTTGCATCTACCTCGCCAACGAGATGTCGCCGCGACATTAATGAGCTGCTGCTGCTGGTGCTGCTGGTGCTGCTGATGCACTTCTTCCCGCTCCGCTCCGGCAGAATGTAATTTTACTTTGGCAGCTCCTCGTCTGGGCCGGGAAATTGCAGTTTTCACACGTGCTTCCCATTAAATGGAACGATTACAGCGCGATCTCGAGTCATAACGAAAATTTATTTGAAACGCACTTGCAACTTGCCCCCGCGAGTGTGGAAATATTATATGAGGTTCCTGGCAGCCCCTGCCCCTGACTGCAACGACGAAGTTATTTGTGGGAATGGCAGCCGACTCCGTTCCAGTCTTTGGCACTTCACATAAAGAAGTTTGTCATAAATTATGGATACTAATGAGCTCTGTGTGCAGTCATAAAGCATGTTTTGCCCTCTGTGATTTCTATAAATTTCGCTATTTCTCATGGCCCGGCTGCGAAGGAGCTCGGCAAACCCGGATAAAAATTTAATTGGCCCTGGCGGCAGACTGCGATTGCCGCGGATATTTATGGGCGGAAAATCAAACGGCTTCTTCTTAAGCAGACAGCCCGATCTTTGTGCCATGTCTGCGTGCCCAGGTCCCATGTCGAGGCTAATTAACAGTTAATGGCCACGAAGTGGTAGGGGGACCTTTGACCGGGGTTCAAGTAGTGCAAAGTGAGAAGCGAACTGTAGGCGGGGAAAAGCCAGCTCGGACCCTGAAGCAGGGAAAGCCAAATTAATTATGCATTTATGTCGTTGCAATATGTTCCCCGCCCGCCCGCACCCACTGTACTGTGGCACACACACTTCTACAGAATTATTACAATGAGGGCCTCGTCCTGGCCGCAGGAGCGAAGGACAACGGACGGCACATTTGACCGCAAACAATAAATGCTTGCAACTAAATGCACTTTAGGGGGCCGCCGACGTGAGTGTGTGTTTGAGCTGGACGCAAATTAAGCACGACGAACACACAAAATGGCAGCCCTCCTGCCAGGACACCACCCTCTCCCACTCCCCCTTTTCCACCTCTTCGCCACTCAGCCACTCGGCTCGAGACATCAGGCCAACCAAAACGTGTCATGAGTGATGTTGTTTCAATTGCTGATTTAATGCGGCGCCCCAAGGCAGTCAACCTAACGGGAAGGGGAACGGGAAAGGGAACGGGAACGGAATGGAGAACGGGAATGGAAATGCGAGTGGGGCGGAGCGAAGTGGAGGCCTGCACTTTTGGCAAGACAAGCAACATGCATCTTCTTGACAATGCGACAAACGATGACGACGACGACAAGGACAAGTAACATGGGATGCCCCATCGAAGGGGAGACAAACAAACAAGCCAGCCAAGCGACATATATCAACAGAGCAGATCAGAGCCCCAGCAGCCAGAACAGCCCTGCCTTGGATTGCACCGGCAGCGGTAGCGGTGCATCCCGCCCAAGGCAGGGAGGCAAGGCTGCCATCGTACATCAGACCATTTGCTCGTCTGTCATTGTTGACTGCACTTGTTGTGCTCACGGGCAGGCGGCGCATTGAACTACAGTGGGACCATATACGGTTTCTAGCAGGTCGAAACCAAAAACCTAGTAATGTTCAAGATGCGTAAAAAGGCGTTCATATCTAGAATGCCTGACCATTAGGAGAGCCGATGGCTCCTGGATAATCTTTCTGGCTATTCAACAAAATCTCAAGAGAACTTTGGACTAGCTTATTCTCTTTCTGCTTATATAATTGTTAAAGAAATGTACAATATTTTGTTCAGTATTTTTCATGCATAAATATTCTCACGAAACTAACCAGAATGCATCGAAAATTTGTCTAATATTATTATACATTTCATTTCTGTAAGTAAAACTTTAAGGAGAACCCTGCTCACTGTACTAGATGTGTTTTTACTTAACGATAATGCAGGGACGTCGGAAAGGGTTAACCCGTTGTTTATGTTTTAGTTGTTCTTGTCGGAGTAGTTGTTGTAGGAGCCTGTCTTTTGTTTAAAGATGATTAATAGCCAATGTCGCTGGATGCAGAGCTTGATGCATTTCCATTATCAGCTTCATTATTATTATCGTCATCATCATCAACATGATGAGCGGCGGGGCGGTCTCATCATCGTAAGCTTCATCGTCAGCTTTTTGGTAAAATTACTTAGCAGGGCCAAAATACTGCACAGGACTTTCCAGGGGAGGTCTGCTGAGGGCCAAGTCAAAGTCGTTTGCTATTCATTAATACTCTTAGTTTTTGCAACTGCCCCAACCTCCTTGGCCTGCCCAGCCGCATTTCCTTGGATCTCCCTTGCTGACCGTGTTTGCATTGGCCAACGAGTTGTCGAGTTCTTCTGACTGCTGATAATTAGCTGCACTGTCTGTTGTCTGTGGCTCCTCCTGCCCCAGAAGAGCTCCACTACGTCTGCTTCCCCTCCTCGCAGGGACTCGTTCTTGCTGCAGCTTGTTTTATGTATTTTGTGGCTGCATTACTTCCGTTGATGTTTATTCTTAGAGCTGTTTGCATTTGACAAATGACGTTTTTGGCATTGTGCAACGTCAACGCAGGGATGTCGCTATCTTTTTCTCTGTCCGCCCTCCGACTTCTCCGACTTCTCCGACTTCCCCGGGGACCCGTAGGGGAAATCCAAATTATTTTTTGAGTTATTGCAGCTAGTTTGGCAAAGTTTTTGCAGCTCGACAAGATCTGTCTGGACCCGGGCTTGGCAATTTGCTGGTCTCGTCAGAGAACACGTGTGATAATTAATTTCACAATTTCGAAGAAGAGTCTGAATCTGTACAAGGTAATCAAGTAATCAACGTTCGCCCCGGCATATTTCGGGTAACCAAGGCATCTCAAGTCCGTGCATTGAGAGTAACTCGGGGGCCAAAGTATCCTCAAAGCATCCTCAGAAATTATTTATTAAGCCATCCGACTGGAGCCGAAAACTTTTCCCCAGCAACTCGCCCAATTTCTTGTGCTTCTACTTGGGAAAACTTAACTCATAATTTGCTGTTATTTAAAACCATTCATTTCCGCTCATTTTACTATGACTTCCTTGCCCAGGCTTCGTACCGCTTCTACTTCTACTTCCTTGCCCAGGCTCCCCCTCCCTCGGCCCCCTCTCACAAATTGGTGTCTATTTTTTGATGCGCTTTCTCCCTTCACACTATCGAATTGGGGGAGGTGGGCGATTGCTCTTTGCCGGAGAGCTGCGTCCTGCTGAATTCCATTAAAAGTTTTACACGAAAAATAGTTGCACACTAAAAAGCTATAACTGTAAAATTATAGTGCCCAGCGTCAGCAAAGTTACCAGCTAGTCGTGGAGCAAATAGCAACTGCAATAAACTATCAAATGGGCGGCGAGTTCTTGCCTTATTAATAATTTTTAATTTCCTTGATGACTTCCAAGTTATTAAAAACTGTGCCGGCCAGGGGGCTCCTTGGGACGACCACTATGTAACACTATGTACAGTTGGGCTGCCACAGCGAAAGTTCCATTTCGGCCGCCATTCGGGCCAACTTGATGATGACTTTTATGCGTATTCCGTTTATTTACATATATAATTATTGCAACGGGACAAAATCAGCCTTCCGCCATGCCTGTTGGCCCTGTTTTAATTGTCCTTGTGTCCGTTTGTTTATTTGTCCCGTTGCCCCTGGTTCTCGTTTTGTTTTAACGACAGCTGTCAGCCTTTTCCACTAAAGTTGCCGTGCAATAATTGCGAGTAATTTGATTGATTGGTTGTGTGTTGCGGTGGATAAGGGATAAAAGGGGGAGGCGGTATGAGGAGGTAGCAATTACTGTTTCGTATCGAGAACAGAAGGCCGGAACTTCAACTCAAGAAAGTGAGTTATGAAGGAAGTAAATTATAACATTTTCCACTCTGTCTTCTGGGACAGTCTTTGCCGGGAAAAGTCCCAAAGTCTTATAATTCTATGTAACATTTCTTAGAACCATTGAATGGAAATATTTAGTTTATACTTTACTGAATATCTCGCTTTTCTTTTTCTCTGATCCTTTTGCTTCATACTCTGATAATTCGAAGCTATTTATCCAACTGTCATAAAGCATATGGCTGATATTGGACCTGATTGCCAGCCCTGAGCACACCTTTCCGGGGAGCGGAACCATTTGTGGGCTGAGGATGTTATAATGCCGGAAACCAACCCACAGCCCGCGGCCAAAATGAAGAAATAAATAAAATGCAGTTAATAAATAAACAAATAAATTTAAAATACATAAACGTCCCATCAGGGTTGCCCAGTGCAAATTTGACCCGGCAGAATCGGGGACTCGGGAACAGGGTGAAGGTGAAAGGTGATGGAAAATGGCCGATGGACGGGCTGGGAGGGGAGAGTTGTTTATACACAGTCGGTCTATAGCTTGAGGCAATGTTTATTTTTGCAAAATATGCTGGGCACATATTTACACAAAGTACATATGTAAGCTCAGCTCGCACACACACACAGCCCGGTTCAAGTATAGAGCCATCATGCGTTACCTTCGTCTCCTCCCACTGGCTTTTCCCCTCCGTCTGCGAGGTAAATTCGTTTTGGCATTTTGGCCTCGGCTTTAAATTGCTTTGGTACTTAAGTGGTTTGTGCTCTGTCGCATCCCTCTGCCTCTGCCACTGCCTCTGCCCCAGCCCATCTTCGGTGGACCACGTGTCGTCGTTTTGCCGTTCAACGAAAATTACAAAATGTTTGTTTAATTAGAACTTGTGTGTGTGCGCCATATATCCAGCTCTCTCCGCCGAGAGATTATTCTAAGCTATTGAAAATATGAGCATTTGCAGACTTCCAAAGTTTATGCGGTGATTTTCATGGAGTCTAGAATGGCTCATTCATCCAAGATATTAAAGAATCGGCATTGTGGTCAGTCGTCTACTCTCTTAAAACCGAACGCAAAAAGTTTGGTCTCTCTCGCAGTTCTCATTTCTCTTAGAAAATACCTAACAAAAACTATCTCGTTCGCTACTAAGAATTTGGTTGCTAGTTGGCTTTATTATTGTGTGAAAGAAAGGAAGAAGGACAGAGGGGAGAGATCAATTCTCCAGGCCAGAGACCTCTAGAGAATGAAGTCTGCTTTCTCGCTTTAAACAAGAGAGCCGAACTAAGAAGTTCCTTTGAATTTATATTAAATTGGTTCGCCGGATAACCCAACTCTGAGTGAAATGAGAACTAACCTTTCAAGGTCTTATGTCGTGTCATCGAATACATGCAATTTTTGAATTGGACTTCGTATAAACGCACGCACTGGCATCGTTGAAGAGGTCTGCCCACCAAGGCTATTAAATACGGTCAACTTACCCGGAGAGTGGCCTCTTGTGCGGTTTTTCCACGTGCATATTTCGGCCGGAGCTCACATTCCGTGCTTCCTTGCGGGCACACACATTTGTATAATTCAATTCGCTTTTTAATTTAGTCCGATCTCAGGGGGCACGTGGATGGGTTCGTTTGGCCTGAAGTGCTGTGTGGTTTTTGAGTGCTGCAAATGCCGAAGCTGTATTAGGTGAGGCTCAATGGCACTTGGGGCCGTGTGGAGTGCTTCAACCAAGCGAACGCCAAGCGGTGAAAAATTTGCATTGATTAATTAATCGGCTCTAAGTGTCTGCATTAGATGTGGTTTGCTTGGCAATTAATAAATTATCCCCGAATCTCACACCTGTCTGTTTTCAGTAATTCCATTTAAGGAATTGGGTTTGCCTTTCCAAGGTTTTCTTATTCCTATACAGTGAAAATTTCAAGAACAAGATCCAGAATAAGAAACAACGTAAACGCCATCATTATTGTGACACCTCTACTATCTGAAATACTGATCATGAATTATAAACCTGATTTCTGACATCATACTAGTATCGTAAACCTGTTTTACATCATTATGTTTGCAAGCAAGTTTCTTGACATATGTATCATGAAGTCTTATAAAAACAATAGAATCTCTTCAGTCAATTATACGGCGGATAAGGTGGCAATTTCAATTCACAAAAATATCACAATTCAAATGAAGAAATTTTTTAATAAAAACTTACTGTAATACTGTAGTTAATTAATTACTGTACTTGCAAGGTAATTAAAATATAACTAAATAATCAATATAAGAATATTCTTTATAATTGATGAGCTTTAACAGCCGAGTCAACCCAGCCATGCGTGGCTATACACTGTAGATCTGAATCAAAAGATTATCCTTTTGCGAGATAATTACTTAATAATTTTCAATCCTATAATCTCTATATCTCTATATATATAATATTCTCGTGTAACGGTGTTAGTAACCAAACTCCTCTTAAATGGCTCAACCGATTTTTATGAAATTTTTTATGTATATTCTGTAGGACTGAGAATCCAGCAACGTTGGATATCGCTGGATATCGCTGTCCATGAAGAAATAGCCTATGCAAATGCAAATAAAAGGACAATTGCAGCAATAATTTGCTTCCATGCGTTTGGCTTAAGCATAGATGTACATATTTCCAAACAGTATTTCCAAATAGTTAAAAATAATAATTGGAAATGCAGCTATGTTACAAGAATAACGAATGGTTAAGTTACCAAGCAAATTTAGGTCTTAAGAACAGAGATGGAAATGGCATGATTGAATAATTTAGAATAATATCATTCGAATCTATTGACTGTGCACAAATTAAGATTTAAGCTCCTTGCATGTGTCAGGCTTACCACCGCAGAATTTACGTTTAAATGGTGGTTCCGTAGTAATCGTTTTGTGAAAGATAAAGCAAACCACAACCCTTGGCAACCAATGAGTTCTCATTTAGAGGATCCCAATGATCTTACCCGATATAATATTGCATTAAGAGATTAATATTATTAATAAACAATAAATAATTGTAAGAAATATATATAGTTGTTTGATGTTTTTTTTTTTGTTTTAAGTTGTGTAATTCTTTATGTTTGAACAAATATACAGCTTCAGTATATTTTTTCTCCACTACAATTTCCCTAAAAGTTATTTATATGGCAAAAAAACGTAAACCGGTTCAGTTAGACAACAATTTACTAAGACAAAAAACATCAATTAGGGGCGAGACGAAGTTCGCTGGGTCCGCTAGAATATATATATATATAACGTATATATATGTATGTATATTTATTCACAAAGGTAATAAGTTTCAATGTTACCAACCGCGAGGATCTAGCCGGGACTTCGTGCAGTGCGGGCAGCTTTTTCGGTCGGTTGGTTTGGGGTCGTTATGCTGAAAAAGTTGGACAAGTTTTATGTTTTAACCGTTAGCAGTGTGCCCGCTGGCTTTGTTGGTGCCTAGCTAATTGCGGATAATGTGTCAGACTTTCTGATTAATTTGTTTTTTCTTTTCATTGCAGGTGAGTTGTAAAAATTCACTGAATACTGTCCATAAGCTTGCGGAAGGGTAATGTATTGAAACTGAAATGTATTGAAAGCTGTCTGTTAATGAACTTCGATCGCTGGCTTGTTGCATGTCAGGGGAGCTGTGTTTCGGTTTGCATGATTCGTTAGCCCAGTATTGTTTCTATTATTTTTCTAGACGCTAATCAACCAATAAGTCCCCAAAGCAGTGCAAATAAAGTGCCTCTATATCCGAGTATCCAACCAAATCTCCATTCAGAGTATTGTCCACAATGAACCTTAGTTTTCGACGTGTTTTGGTGTGCTGGGGAGTTATATTCCGATTGAAACCGTCCAAAACTGAGGCCAACTGTGAGGCGTGAGCGTCTACCAAACCAAATAACAGCGATAACGACGAGCGCGTTCCTTTTAATTCACGTTCAGTGCAGTTCCCACTCAAAAAAACTGATTATTTATACTTTGATTTTGGTTTTTGATGCATTCTTGTTCAAGTAATTTGGTATTTGTTTGATTCGTCACGATGTCCAAGGACATTCGCCACCATATCTCACCACAACAGTAAACAAATGAAACATGGCAGAAACGAATACTTTAACGATATACTTACCCGATATACCACAGAATTCAATGCAACAGAAAAATGCGGATTTCATTTCGCAAATAGAACACAACACTGCAAACAAATGCTCGATCACATTGCAATACAGAGTTCTCTTTTGTTTTTTATTATTGGAACCATTCAGTTTTGTTTTATGATTTATTAACGGCGTTCCAACTGCGAACCATTTACGTTGTTTACCCGTGCTTAAATTAGCGTGTCAACAGTGCCGGAACCGGGCAGCAGAAAAACCGGAGAGCTGTCGCAAAAAAGTGTTTGTGAAAAGTGATAAATTGGCAGTGCAAAGTGTGCAGTGTACAGTAAGCTCTGCTAGGTGTACAGTGAACAGCGGTTTGCGGGGACAGCGCGGTAATAAAAGAAGCTGCCATTAACGCTTTGATTTATGCATTTTACAAGCTATTTACTTAAATTTATATGCATTCAATATATCAAATCCTTCCCGTTTCTTTTAAATTACATTTTTTAGCGTTCTGTTACTGTTCGTTTTTATTTTACGGCTCTTACTTTTCTATGTGCATGTGTTTTCTCTCCTTCTGGCTTGCAGTGTGCTCGAATCCTGCATCTCTCGAATCTGCGAGGATATTAATTGTTGAGCGGAACGAGTGGGGCAAGTAGTAATCGGCAAAAAATATATACATGCATACATATATGTGCCTTCATTTGTCTACTGGTTTAATATTTCATAGTCCTTGCTTTCTATATTCAAGAAACCAAAAAAAGGAAGAAAAAAAGACAGCACCACCACAATGTTTATAATAAAAGTTGTATTAGGAATAATAATAATAATTTTGTGTTAGGAAATTACTTTATAATTCGGATGGCTGCTGTTTTTGATATGGTAAAAAAACTGTATATTATTTATGTTATAACTTATAAGTATTTTTCTATTCCTGCAGCATTTAGTTAATTGGATAAAAGACCCGTGCTTATTGCAGCTTGTAAATATATCGGAGTGGGAATAGAGAATAACTATATTTTTGTTTTGCAATATTATTAGAGCTATATTTTTGAATAATTTTTATTATACGACCAGAGGTATAAGTTGACAAAAGTTGTAAATATAAAAAATAAAACTGTGGCATCTGCTGGGGCAAAACTAATAGGGTATTCAACCTCTGGATTCCCAAGGTTAGCTTTTCTTTTTTTTCTGTTTTTATTCTACAAATAGCTCCGTTGCAAAGTTCCTGACTTCCTCTGCTTGCAGGTCATCAAATATCCCTAGTAATAATATTAATAATAGTGATAATCGTAAAAATGCATCCAACTGCAATTGTGTGGAAACCCCTTATTGAAAATTTACGACCAAAGCTCATTTTCAATCGCACTTTTTCCCAGTTCCTTCTGTTTATCCGTTTTTCAATGAGTCATGGCAAAGTTGAGGATTCAAATGAGCTTTTAATAGAGAGTTATGGCGGAAATAGTTTCGCACCGAATCGCCGATTCACATCGATTCGCTACGATCTGGCTGCGAGTGGGTTAACCCCCCCGTAATCTCGTAACTTTGCCGCGGCGGAGGGGAGTTGGAAATTATGGCACAAAGGGAAATGTAAATGCATTTTTCTTTGCCAAATTTATTGCCCAAATAAATTATCGTAATAATATCAAATAAAAAAGCGGGGAACAGGGGCCAAAGCTAACGGTTATTAACATATGCACGAACCGAAGACAAGCCGAGAGGGTGAATGAGTCAGGGAAGGAATGTGCAGGCGGCTATAACTTGGCCTGGCGGCTTAAGGGGGCTGAAGGGGCTCGCTCGAACGGGGACGCGGGGCTCTCTGTTCTGGAACAAAAATCCTCTGCATGCACAATTTAAGCAGGATTTATGGCTGGCAATATTGCGAAGAGCAAGATTTTCTCCGAGCATCCCGTTTGTGTGTGTGTGTGTTGGCCAGAGGGGGGCCGAAGGGCACTGGAACGACCTGTTCGTCGATTGTGCGTGCGAGAAATTAAATGGCCAAATGGTCATTACCTTGGCGCGCAAGGGTTAAGGACGCCTCTGAGGTTATGAAAATTGCTAAATTATGTTAATCCCTCAACTCCTCCTCTGGGTGGGAATATTAAAAGGTTGCCGTGCCTCTTGGCACGCAGCTTTAATGCATGCTTTACCACCCTCCACCTCTTCCTACTCCTGCCACCTGCCATTATCATTATGCCCGTTGTCCCCGAAATTGATTGAGGAATTGCCAGGCGGGTCAAAGGGCTGGCAGTCTAAGAGTCGGGATACGAAATACGGAATACGGGAAAGACCGAGCGAGGCCTCACCATTTCTTTTTGCACTTAAACTCGATTTGGGGCGAGGAAGCCTGTCTTTGTTCAGTGACCCCTTTTTGTGCCGGGCTCATGCAAAAGTTATTGCTTCAGACACAACAATGGCAACCCTGGCAGAGACAACGGCATACATGAGCATTGTGCCATGTGCTCTGTTGTGTCTCTCTAAATATTTAATATATATCGTTGCCATTGGCACTTGCCTGCCAAGGGTGGAGCAGGGTCGGGGCAGGGTGGACTGGTCGGGCTGTGCCTGATTCAATTTTCTTTTGCGAGCTTTGGCACAGATTTATCGCTTATTAGAAAGCATCCTGGTGTCGAATGGAAGAAAGAAGCGGCTTATGCCTCAGGAGCAGATGATTAAAGAGGGAATCCATTTGGTGCTTACCAGCTCCGACCAGGCTGGACTTCCGACGGTATGCTAAATTAAACCTCTTATCAACTAAAGTTGGCCATAACGAAGGCGCTCCGTTTGCTGTCATTTCAAAGTCAAAGCCAACCAGCCACGATTAGTAACACAATCATAAACTTATCCCGGCTGCCGGGTAAGGATCCGACAACAGCAACTGGCCTTCCCTGGCAATATCCCTTATCCGGTATAAGGGACGAGCTGAGCAATCCCTTCTGACAGTCCATCCGGGGCGTCCAGACGCTGCCATTATTATGGTAAACATAAAGGAGTCCCGTGGTCCTGCCCACCCTTTCGCCCATCTGCCGCATTCCATTTCCAAGTTTTTCGCCCGTCGTTTAGGCCATTGAAAAGTTAAGTCGCGTAATCGATTGATTTGCCTGGGCGGTGATTCCGTTTTACGTTTTCAAGGTGCGTTGAGGCTGTAAACTTTTGCCTTTGCCCTTCTGTTCAGAGCCCTCGCCTTCGCCCTCGCCTGGCCCTCGCCTTGCCGTCGTCCTGCGCCCGGCCTTTGTGCTCGAAATTGAGATTTATTGCAGAATTTGAATTATAATGCAATTTATAATATAAAATGGCAGCCGCCGCCTCTGAGATATTGAGCATGATAATGATGATGAAGCTGTGCAAGGGTTTCACTGCCAGCAAAGCCGGGCGTGGTCCTTTGTTGCTAATATTGTTGATTCAATTTGACTTCTGCTGCAAGGATATCTGCCATCGCTCGTCCTGCCATTGCCGACATCATCTGCCACACAAAAGCCGTTGAAAATCGTTTGGATTTGAGGACGTATTAAAATGACAAGCACTCGGAATTAATTTTGCATTGTCGGGCGACGGCTTCGGCTTCCAGACTTAAGACTACTATTAGCATGATTATTGGCAGGGGCTGCACATAAATCAGCCGGGGAGATAACACCTTCGCAGACGACTCTCGAATGGAGCCCGAGCTGCTACTACTACTACTACTATAAAAGTAGCCGAATACGGTTGCCTGGCAACGGCCCAAAACAGTAGCAAAATTTAACTGTAAACACTAATTTCCTGTAGTTAATTGCACATTTTCTAAACTTGCAAACTATCAAAAAACAACAGCGAGAGCAAAACAAAAACAACTCTTAAGGCTGAAAGTTTGCTTTCGGTTGGGGTTTTCGGTCGGTTGCTGTGAGAATTCAATATGTAATTTTGATTGAAATATGCCTGTTTGCGAAGCCCCCAGCCCCCAGCCCCCAGTCCACACATCGAGGAAAGACAGAGGGGAAGAGACAAGCTGATTCAGGGATCCGGAGGGTGCTTGTGCTGCGAAACGAATAACTTTTTACGAGTAGTTGGCCCAGATGCACCGCGAGAAATCGGATGGCATGGCTCTGGTCCGCCCTCTAGCAGTCGGGCGGCGTTTCCCTCAGTGTACTCCGCCGTGTAATGAAGTGTATGCGTTTGGCAGACAGGCTGACACTCCTCTGCACCTCGGCATACCCCTTGATCCTGCCCGTGCTGCGTATTTGCTAAGCCTTGCTGCTCAGCCCACTTCGTGTGTGTGTTTGTGTCTTTTTGCTTGTAAAGCAATATTTCAATCAAAACAAGAAATAAATTACAGGCTTCACTGGCAGAGAAAGCGAGAGGGACAGACGGAGCGGCACACTCAGATAGAGGGAGAGGTTTGCTGGGCAGGGACAGCTGCATAGGAGGGACTAACGCAGAGTAAAAGCCGTCGAGGCGGCAGGAAGGGGGTTGCAGTCAAAAACAATGCAGGCAAAAGAGTTGCGGCAACATTTTTGTAGCCCTCCGGCTGAAAGAGAGGCGAATGGGGGTCGAGTCGGGCGGGGGAAGAAAGCCAACTGAAAAGTTCAAGTAGAAGTAAGTATAAAACTATTTTGTAAACACGCACACACAGAGCGGCGTGCATGCAACACTCGAAAGTTGCAAAATGAAGTGCAGCGTAGGTAAGGCTCGGCGACGAGGGTCCTGTGCTCCCGGAGTCCTGAAACCCTTGAGCCTGACAGCAGGCGGCACTAGCAGGCAATTCAAAACGTCAGTCCATGGGCCAAGCCCAACGGGGTACTTAAAAACAGGGGACAGGCGCAAGAGTTAAATGCCAAAAACCCTAATGCAATATATAAATTTAATATGTAACTCTATATTCGTGATATTTACTTTAAGCGACCTGTCATATAAATAAGATCCATATAATGATTTAAACAAGTGCAAAATCAATTTTTTTCCCCTAAATTAAAACCAGTTCCCTATTAGATGTTTTTTATTTCCCAATTTTGCATTTAAAACAAAATTAACAGATACATATGTGTCAGTGAATTATTTCTAAAATCTTTAACAAGAAACTAAAATATCGCTAAAAAACCCTTATATGCTGGGAAGATTGTCCTAAATTTTGGAAACATCTTTATTTGTAAATAGATATTTAATTATATGGAAATTGAATTTTAATACGAACTTTATTTTTAAATGTATGGCAAGAATAATTTAGTCCGAGATAACCTATTCTGAAATAAAAAACAAAAAAACTAGCATATAAAATAAAAAAAAAAAATTATAAAACTTGAATTTTCTTAATATATTATCCCTTGTTAAGCGTACAACTTAGTTACAGATATACTTAGTAAAGAATTTTAATTTTATTTGTCTGCTAAAAAATTCTCCAAGATTCCTTCAATGCAGTTCTCAAGATTTGTATAAAAATTAATTCTTTCAAAATTTAAAATCAGAAAGCTACTTACCTAATTTACCCAAATTAAGCATATACGTTTTAATTATATTTATTTTCATTATAAAATGCAAAGTCAATATAAATTTCAAGCAAGAAGTTAAGGGCGTAAGACATGTCGTAAAATATCACTTAGCCAATGTAAGCATGCCTTGTACAGTACGCAGAGTAATCCAAGTATTATCAGTCCGTGGGCGCTTATAGTACTAATGAGTTGTGAAAACAGCCGGTTTACATACACTGGCAATCTGGCAGGACTCCACGGCGACTCTCAGCCAAGAATTGTTTGGCCTAGGGCTCCCCTAGTGGTGCTGGTACTGAAATGCAGCCAATTAACTCTTGCCCAGCTGCAGGCTATTTCTTACCTTAACTGCCTTAAAACCAATGCAGGGGCTGCGAGAATTTTGCTTTGAGCCATTCTGGGATGACTTTGGCTCAGTCCGCGATCAGGGGAATAAATATCAATTTAAAGCATGACCCCAAAGTCGAATAAAAAGCATACATATATAAATAACTGTATGTGGCAGCCATTTCAAGGGGGCACAAGGGGATATGACGTGTCTGAAAGTCGTACAAAGGGCACATACAAAGCCATAAATCGGTTAAAACCCATTTTAAATATTTTTATACGTTCCAGACACTCGGTTCATATTTGTTTTTTGTCGGTGAGCTTGAAAAGTTCATGGATAAGTTTTATATTGAAAAACTACTATAAAATTGAAATATATAAATTATATATAGAACATAATTACTTAAATAATTTTTAAAAATTTGAAAAATATGTACCCAATAATATTTTTGACTACAATAGAATTTAATTTTAATTATAAAAATTGTCTTTTAGAATAAAAATATCCATAAATTTAATGAATCTTCAATTGATTTAAATAGAATTAATGGGTCTTAGTTTGCTGCTCCTTTTCTCACTTAAATGGATAGTAGTTTAGAGAGTTTCCTGAATTATTGGAGAAGTCTTGATAGGCCAAGGAATCCTAGTCCGCGAACATTTACAGTGCTTAGATTTTCTGATTTTCTGGGTAGCTTTGTCATTAGGCCTTTGCAAGGATCAGAGAGAGAGAGAGAGAGAGAGAGAGATAGAGAGATGTCTTTCTTGAAATTATATTATTATTCATAAGGCGTGTGGATGAGACACAAAAGAGCGTCTGACAACTGACATAGCCAAAGGATTCTGGGATACCAAATGGAACACCGTGAAAGGCAAAAAGAAACTAGGAAAATAGTAAACTTTTTATCAAGTCAATTTTCTACTTTGACTGCAAACCACAACGGCAAGATTTACAGACAGGCCAGTGACATGGCCAAGGAAGCTGCACAAAACTTTTGCTGCCATGTTTTCCAGCTCTCGTCCTGGGCTATCCGCCTCAGTCTGGCTACTGCCCCATCAGACCAGACGGCGACATCAACCTTTGTTGCCATATTTTCGCTCCTCTGGCTCTCGATTTTTATTCAATTTCTGATGTCGCTTCTCGATTGTAGCTCAATAAGCCGGAGTCGAGCCCGGCGGATTAGAGCCCGGGGAGTTGGCGCCGGGAATTGGGAGTCTTGGCAGCGAATTATTATTCATTGCAGTGGGAGTTTGCATAAATTATGCATCAGTCGGGCCCTGGCCTGGCCAATGGTCAAATTGATTGCCTTTAAAAGGCCAGGCTCTCTGCCGCCCAGCCGCTTTCCGAAAGCAGTTGGAGAGCTGAAGCTGCGCCTGGCAGCTCCATGGTCCGAAAGCGTGTCAGTTATTCAGTTAGCAGTTGGCAGTCAGCATTTAGCCACATCTCAGCAGGTGCTGAGGTGCCGAGCAGGTGGCCTGTCAACTCCGGGGAGTGAGCTTTGCTGGTCAACTCTGCTCAGCTTCCCAAGTGTTGTGTCTGACAAGGGCCTCCGGGCGACTTTTTCACCTGGCTCCGGAATTATTTCGCATTGTGCCAGACAGCAGGAAGTGCAAGAAATGCAGCAGAGCGTCTCGATCTTGTTCCCACTTTACACTGGTATTGCCCACTGCATGACACGCCTCCGGCCCGCAGCATTAACTTACAATAACACTGCAGGGCGAGAGAATAAAGAGTGGTTTAAGCGAAATCCGTAAAGTGTGTCAACGAGGTCGTAGCTCGTTCGGCTGACAACTTGTTTGACATAATTCAACACGCAGTCGGCGACGCCAACCTTTCTGACAGCAATTAAAAACGCATTTCCATCGCAATGCGATACAGGGCATCGGGGAAGAGGCCGGTCCGGGTCGTCTGCTCATTTGAGCCGCTCAGCCTCAGTTCGGTCCCGAGGGGCTTAAAGCAATTTACCCCGAAGAGCTCGACAGACTCCTTCGCACCCCCTCTGCTCTGTCGGTCTCTCAGGTCTCTCCGGTCTCTCTGGGTTCTCCCTCCCGGCTCCTGCATTAAGGCTTAAAACAAATAATTGCAAATAAATGCTGTTCACTGGAGGGAACAATGAGATGTATTGACACCGGCGCCCTCTGTCAGCTTCATCGCACCAGCATCGCAGGCGCAGCCCTTAAATATGAAAATTAAAATTACAAAATGCACAAATTGGACCGACGAGCATCAGTGCAGCGAGGTGAAGTGCAGCGAAAATCATATTAATAAAAATAATGAGTTTGCCGCTTTCTCTGTGGACGTGAAAGCGGCTTGAAAGGCCGATTAAAAATTGAGCAGCGAGCAAGGATGTTAAGTAGAAATGTCAATATGACATCTGCTTGGTGGATGAAGCGGGCACGCTGTACGTTGCATCGAGTGTGAAGCCCTTTCCCAGGACACCGCTTCCACTTTGTTTGTCAATACCGCGCATTATCCCTGTGGGAAAGGTGCAGCATTCGGAAGAGATCCCAGCTTTTGAAAAAATTGGGTTATGACTGGAGAAGGAGCTGAACCCCACCTCTAAGTGGAATGCGCTCATTAGTTGAGCTTTGCCCAGAGTGTTTTCACTTCATTGCACTCTGAAGGAAAGCAGTAAAACTGATTATCGTAGAAAATAATTCGCAGCAATTGTTTTCAAGCGCCTTTCACTTTGTGTCATCGTGGGTAAAAAGGAGAAATTACTCAATTTTTCAGTCATGATGGACATGGCATACAAGCTGGCGGGATTAGGCAAAAGCTTTTAAGGACTTATGACCGACCGACCGGCTCTAAAAATCGGAATTGTCTCCGCATTTGATGACTTTCCTCACGACACGCCCTGGCCAATTTATGGCAGCACATAAATTACCTGGAACAAAGCAAATTATTTTCTAATTTCAGCTTACCACGCGTTGCCTAAAACCAACCAGGACCCAGGACCCTTATCTATCTGTGCCGTCGGCTTGGAGCAATCAACGGACATTTGACATTGATTAGTTTTCGTGGAATTTTTAATACATATTTCTCCGAGGTGGCAATCAGACGACCGACCGCCTTCCTTCGGCTCAGACGTCAGTCCATTAGGCGGCCACGCTTCATTTACCCATTCCGTGCAATTTCTTAATATCAATTTTCTTTTGATTTTCGGTCGCCGACTTGCCAGACACGCAATCCCCTGCACTGTCCTGTGGAATCTCCCACACGCACACTCGACTCCTGTGACTGCTACGAATGCTACTCCGTTGTCCTGCGCTGACGGCGAATAATTTGCTGTCGTTTATATTGGACTCCACATCCTTGCTCTTCGTCCCGGACCGACTTTCGTTGGCTCCTCCGTTTCGCCAACACGTGAGTTCACCTCCGGTTTGCCCAATCTTTCAGAGGTGAACTAAAAATTATAAGCACATTTCTGAAAAAGCAGTATATCAGTACTTTTTTCTGCTGCTGATTTTCCTAAGCTGACTGCCCTAATGTATCTCATTTAAAAAAAAAGGAAGAAATCTCTCTCAAAATATTCTTTAGTTAGCTCTAAAACTCTTATTTTGTCTTCTGTACAACTCTTATTACTATTCAGGTATTCTCTCCCTATAGGTACTGCATTTATAAATCAAGCTCATCGGCTGGAGCTCGCTCCAATATCCCATTTGCCCCGAATTCGTCAACTGCTAAGGCTCCTGCTAAGGACAGCCATATCTGCCTAAAAGCCACACTCAAGATGCGAGCCAAATCAAATATTTGGCAGCTTCGGCACGCACTTAAGTGCCGTACAGAGCGGATCCCATCGAGATGGCCAAAGGTGCTCCCGGCTCCACGGCTGAGAATGTTAATACAATTAAAAATCCAGCGATTTTCTTCCAGCCCGGGTAATGCCCCAGGATTGTGGCGGATGTCCCGGGCCATTGTTCTTGTGGCTGCTGCAGCGTGGACAGTTGTGACAGAGGAAGGTCCTGCTGGCATCTTAGCTCCCCTTGCCTCCGATGCCGTGATGCCATTAGGCATAAGTGGCGTCTTCCTTTTGATTTTGGTGGCATTTGACTTTATTAACCAGAACTACTCTGAGGCTCCTCGGGACAGGTGGCGTGGTGTCCGTGCTTGTGTGGTGTGGGGACCTGTCTGTGGCATCGAAATGGGTCAATATGTGTGCTGTGCTCTAGTGGCTTATGTAATATGTATTCAGCCAGCCGCAGTCGAGTGACATCTTCAGGGACCCCAGACTCCGGTGCGAGTGCTTGTGTGGGCCGGGGTCTCCGTATTTGGTTTATGCACGCGTCTCCTTCAGGTTTAGTCCTTATTCGGTGTATAGGGGAGGCTGAGCTATCTCCCCGGTCAACTCTCCTGGCGTTGCTCAATCATTCATTCGTATATTTATTTAGCTAATGGAATTATTTCTTGCAGCGGTAGTGCCGAGCATTGATTTACTCGTCATCTCCAGGTTGGTGGATGAAGAGTTCCGTTCGTGCATTAATATTGAGTACGTTTAAGAGCCTTCTTTTGTACCCTGCGATTAGTTCTAATCTGCCACTATTGAAGCCGTGATTCTTAAGCCTCGATCATCGCGAATGTATATCCTGTGTCCAGTTGTGCGATAGCAATAATCTAAGACACTTTGACAACAAAAAGCGCAACAAACATACATTTGAACTGCAATATGCCAGCTATTTTTCTGCTACTTGGATCATTTTTATACCCTTGCAGGGTATTATAATTTCAGTCAGATGTTTGCATCGCAGTGAAGGAGACATTTCCGATCATATAAAGTATATATATTCCGTCTGTCCTTCTGTCCGATTATACGCAAACTAGTCCCTCAGTTTTGAAGCTATCTGAATAAAACTCCTACATCAGTCGGGCCGGATCAGACGACTATATAATTATAATATAATTATAACTTCGCTGTTTCTTAACATATTTTCATCAAACTTTAGATTTGGCTACTTAATATAATTCCATTTCTTTGATTTAAATTTCATGAAAATCCGACGACTATATCCTAAGCTGCCATAGGAACAATCATGGAAATAATAGAAAAAATCATAACTTCGCTGTTTCTCAACATATTTTCATCAAACTTGAGATTTCGTCACTTAATATTATTCCAGACTTTCGGTTTAAATTTCATAAAAGTCGGACGACTATATTCTAAAGCTGCCATAGGAACATCAGCGAAATAATAGAAAATATCATAACTCGGTTGTTTCTCAACATATTTTAAACAAATTTGAGATTCTGCCATTTAATGTTATCTTAGAATTTCGTTTTTATTACATAGCTCAATTATAATCTGCAAGGATATATACACATCGGTAAGCCGAAGTTAGCTTCTTTTCTTGTTTATTATCGTTTCAGAATTTCATATTAAATTTCATGAAAATCGTTCGACTATATCTTATAGCTGCCACAGGAAAAAATCGGGAACAGTAGGAACAATTGGCAAAATTTTCGAAAAAAACTTCGCTGTTTTTCAACATTTTTTCTCCAAACTTTAGATTTGGTCACTTAATATTATTCCAGAAGTTTGATTTAAATTTTATTACAATCGGACGACTATATCCTATAGCTGCCATAGGAACAATCAGGGAAATAATAGAAACAAGAAAGAAAGCTAACTTCGGCTCACCGAAGCTTATATACCCTTGCAGATTGCAATTGATCTATAAAATTAAAATCGAAATTCTGAAATAATAATAAGAGGCCAAATCCCAAATTAGATTTAAATATTTTGAGAAATAGCGATACTATGAATTTTTTATTATTACTCTGATTGTTCCCATGGCAGCTATAGGATATAGTCGTCTGATTTTCATGAAATTCAAACTAAGATTCTCAAATAATATTAAGTGGCCAAATCTCAAATTTGGTGAAAATATCTTGAGAAACAGAGAGTTAGGATTCTTTCTATTATTTCCCTGATTGTTCCTATGGCAGCTATAGGATATAGTCAGCCGATTTTCATAAAATTAAAACTAAAATTCTGAAAAATAATTAAGTGGCCAAATCTCAAATTTGATGAAAATATGTTAAGAAGCTGCGGAGTTATGATTTTTTTATTATTTTCCTGATTGTTCCTATGGCAGCTATATGATATAGACATCTGATTTTCATGAAATTAAAACCGAAATTTTAGAATATTAATTAATGGCCAAATATTAAATTTGGTGGAATTGTGTTGAAAACTGACAAAGTTCTAATTTTTTTTCGAAAATTTTACCGATTGTTCCTATGGCAGCTATATGATATAGTCGTCCGATCCGGCCCGTTCCGACATATGTACGAGTGAGAGTATATAGAAGACTAACTGCAAAGTTTCATTCATATAGCTTTAAAACTGAGGGACTAGTTTGCGTAGAAACGGACAGACAGACAGACAGACGGACAGACGGAAAGACGGACAGACGGACAGATGGACAGACGGACAGACCGACAGACGGACATGGCTAGATCGACTCGGCTGTTGATGCTGATCAAGAATATATATACTTTATAGGGTCGGAGATGTCTCCTTCACTGCGTTGCAAACTTCTGACTGAAACTATAATACCCTGCAAGGGTATTAAAATCATAACTCGGTTGTTTCTCAACATATGTATTTTCATCAAATTTGAGATTCGGCCATTCAATGTTATCTTAAAATTTCGTTTTAAATTACATAGCTTAATTGTAATCTGCAAGGGTATATAAACTTCGGTAAGCCGAAGTTAGCTTCCTTTCTTGTTATATTTGCCTTTGGTATAAGGATATTGTAACTAAGACCCCACCAGACATTAAATTATCTAACATAAGAAAGAATTGCGGCCTTTATATAGCATAAATGTTTCTGATCAATATCACCAGTCGAGTTGAACTATCCATATCCATCTATGAGCTCTCAAACTTCATTTATAAATGTCGATTGCAGACCGTTGGGAAGATTTCCCAGGGTATTCAACTGAAAGCGAGCGTACTGTCTATCCTGCATTCGAGAGTACAGAGTAATAGGTACAGGGTATCTCAAAGTCGAACACCTTTGACTATTGCTCTTTCACTCGACACTTATTGACAATGTGTCGGGAAGCTGTCACCACCTGGAGGAACTGTGGTGCGATAGAGGCGCCGAAGCAGCGTCAGCTGTAAATCACGTGACATGTATTAAAATTACAACGAAGCTGCCACAAAGGCCGCCCCAATCCATAATAGGAACGAGGTGGAAGCGGGTGGCGAGTGGTGAGCCCTGCCATCGGCAAAGTCGAGCGAATGGCAAGATGGAATTGTAATTTCAGCTTTGAATGTGTGCCAGAAGGGGTTCTTTTCAAGAATGTCATTCAGGGACTGTTTTGGCATTTCCCCACTTAATTCAGTTCTTTTCTTTGGGCCCTCTTGTGGCCCAGACAAAACACATGCGACGCACTCTCCGATATCACCCGAGCTAGTGCCACCAGCTCCATTGCGCAAACATGCTTAATACAATTTATTATTGAAACGTAATAAAGGCAGGTAACGAAGGACGCAGGGCTAGGCAAGTACTCCGGTCCTTCGGCTCTCATAAAAAAGAGTTAAATCAGAAAAATTGTCATTGAAGCGAAATTGAAAGTAAATTCGTTTCTCATACGTCGGCATCTTTTATTTTATTTCTGCCCGTTCTCTTTCTCGATTTTCTTCGTCACTTTATTGCTGCAGTCTCCTTCAGTGTCTGCGCACTCAAGTACCCGCATGTAAATCAATTTAATGTGGAATTTTCTTTTTAACTTTCGCTGGTCTCCTCCAATAGCTTTACCCAGCGTTGCCCTCCATTGAGCATCTCCTGTGGCACGTAGTTGCTGCATTGGGCCTGAAAACTGATTGGATGTCAACGCGACGGGTAGTGAGTCTCAGAGCAAAGTCCGAATATACTTTTGGATGGCTTAAAGTAAACATTTTACTGAATAATGAATACAAGTAATAAAAGAAATCAGAAAAATATTAAAATAATATGTTTTAGTCTGAAAATTCACAGCAAATTATTCATATCTACTGATAGTTTTCGTTTGATAATTCTACAGAAAACGGATAGTTCTTTGGCGGAATTTATGTATGATACAGTGAGCTAAAGTTCTTCTGGGTGCTTTTTTTGTTGCTCAGACAGTGGGCTTAAAAGAATTTCGTAAATATATCGCTCTATTTTTATCTCACAAATGAATGGGCTATATATGTGTCTGGATTATTTCCATTATTTGTCAAGATAAGCCAGGCGTTTTTTGTCAAAACATTATACATGCGAATCCACTTCATTAGCCAGCCAAAGCAACTGCTGCTGCTGCTCCTCCAAAGTCAGTGAACTCCTTCCACAACTTTGAATTATTGCTGCATCACACCCAGCCCTTTAAGTTACCCTGCAAGGCTCAGAACAGAACCGAGCTGAAGGTGATCTTCCGAGACAGATGGATCAAGGTAAGCGGGTCCCCTTCTAGGCTTGGAGGCGGCTGCGACCGTTCGTTGGATTTGGACTTTTATTAATCGAACAGCTTATTCTGCATTGACGTTGCCCTTAAGCTACCTTTTTATCAATCCTTTGCGTCCCACTCACAATATCAATGTGCAGGAGCCACAGAAGGCACTGTGATATGAGTCGGGGTCGAAGACGGTGCTAAATCAGGTAACGCCGGGTTTTTGGGGGAACGGAAAGAAACTCCTGTCAAACAGCTCTGGGATTATTCTCCTAGACGTTGCCATCAAATTTTTCTAAAATGATCCAGAATCATTTGACTATAAGCAATGCCAGTGCGCCTCTCCAGTCCCCAAAAGTTGAATAACAAGGCGGTGCTGCTGCTGCTGACATTGCTGCTAATGGGACCAACGCCGGCTGCCTGTGCGAACGCGAGCTGTAACTTTATCGAGGGACATATTTTAGAGTACGTCTGCCAAAGCACCTACAAAGAAAGTCTGCGTTATATGCACAAGGACCGCATTCCAGCCGTCGACACGCCGTATGCCATCTGGAGACGGACGGACACCAGCCACCCATCGTACCTGCTTATCGTCTTCTATGACTCGCCGCTCTTCAGCTGCTACACGGTGGTCTTGAGCAACAAGCAATTGCTCTGCGACGGGCGCAACTATGCCGATCCGATCACGAAGCCTGCCCAGCTACATTGCATCGACTTCCCGTTCCGTTACACCACCGAGCTGTATAATTTGTGTGCGAATACCCGGTCAGACGCGGACTCACCCCCCATATCGGTGGCCATCGCCTACATGAACGAAAATGTCAAAATGACGGGTGAGGCGAGGGTCTGCGCGAAATGCTCCACTGCGGTCCTTGTCTTTGTTTTTGTGGTCGCAATTTTACAGTAGAGATATTTTGGTATATGACGATGTAAATAAATGGATCTGATTAGAACGATCACGTTTGGAACTGGACTGTCCTAGGTAGATGTTAAGAAAACGTCAGTATTATGCACAGAAGGTCAAGTCCCATTTTTAAGCGGAATTAAAGTGTACTGACAAACAGAACAAGTGTAAATTCATATTTTGTAAATAATGTTACCTTAATCGAATGCCCATAAAAGTCCTGCATAGATTTCTATATAAAATCAAAATCTTATTCTTGCTCAATGCTTTAAGAAGCTACTTGGCCCTGTAATTGCGGGTATTAGGCTGGAGCAGATTATTTTGCTCGGATTAACAAAATGGGAGGGTTTTCCAACAGGCAGTTCGGCCGAGTCCATTGTAGTTTGCCAACTAGTGAACGCTGCCGATGTACCGCTGTTAGGCCATGAAATTTTAGACAGCCAACAATGGAGGACAGATGCAGGCATGGGCAGTCGCACATCCAACTGCCATTTTCAAGCTCACAACAGCGGGGTGACCGGGGCTAGAATGGGAGCGTCACATTTCATTGTCATCATTGTCATTGGCGTCGGTGTAATTTATGTGCTTATATGGACTGACGCCATATTGTCGTTTGGCCGCCCACCAACTGCAGGGTCGCTTGAAGTAAAGACTTTAAGATAAGCAAATTAACTCTTTAATGATTCAAAATGGAGTGAAAAATGCTTGCATGTTTTATTGATCGAAATACACAAGCAAAGGGGCACACGGAGAATCACCTGAGGAACATTTTAAGTAGCACGCGGACAAGCTCCCTGTTTCGCCGCGTCACGGATAGACCGGTCTGCGACAGTCCTGTAGAGGATCTGTCCATCTTCTGTCTGCCTTCAACGTGGAGTCCCTCCGTGGGTTTCTCCAGTTTCCTTACTATATAAAGCAGGACGAACATGGAACACAATCGCATTTTGAACTTGTTTTTGAATTTGAATTTGAATGTTTCAAAGCCCGACAAACAACACGCAGGGCACAGAGATTTCCAGAGGATTGCAGCCCACATCAGATACAGGCTAAACTGTAATCTTCTGCTTGATAACCGGTAATTGCTGATAAAACTCGGCGGCGTTATGGATCGCACTGATAAGGCATTAAAGCGTTATTGTCGAACACCCGTTTATCATGTGGAAGATCGTCATTGCAGTTTCAGAACAGGTCCCCATAAAGAAAATCATGGAGCTTGCAGCTAATCAAGGCAAGGGGAGCACTTGTAATGTAGACACCGGCACTGTGAAATCATAGCAACTCAGTATGAAATTTTAATACATAAATATACATTGCAATTCAGCATAAATGCTCCAAATTATTATTACAGACCTGAAACTATTTGCAAAGCAAACTACTTGCGAGTCGAAAATACTTGAACAAATCACATTTAAACTGAAGCTCATAGAGAACCAATTCCAATTGCTTATCAAAACATTCACACTCAAATGACGCTGCACATCGAGTGTCTATCCCGAAGAAGCCCCCAATGATGAATATCATATTAAAAATTCAGGAAAGCAAAAGGGGAGTTTTCCTCTGCCGGGTCTGCGTTATCATCATTAGTTCGTGGCATCGTGTGAACAAAGCCCTTCCTCTCACGCGCATGTCCTGATTTTCACGCATGGTTGATAATGTACCCACGCGACACAGCGCACAAAACAGGACCTAGAAAGGACACACAAAGCAAAGTGCGCATTTGCGTGCGACTTTTTGTGGAACTCATTTTTATTTTGAGAATCAGCCTTTCCCTTTTCATGGAATCGTGGGCCCAGAAAACTTAAATCTGAAATGGGTCGCCAGTTTGCGCTAAATGTACCAGCAGAGATGACATGACATTCTGGAATTGAAAAGGACATTTTTAGCAGTTATATGGAACTGCGGTTCTTTTTGCTGACCAAATTAAGAAATGTAGTTTAGATCCCAGTCATGATCTTTCATTTCAAACCCAAATCTGTCAAAGCAAGCTCTGTCAAACAGAAATATAAACATATATCGTCAGCTGTACGTTTTCCCATTTTTGTAATTTGATTTAACTTTGATTGAATTAAAAGTCATAAAAGTCGCCATAACGGACACAAACCGCTCCCCCATGTGTACATCTATATGTGCTTTTTCCCCGCCTCAAACCCTTCTTGACGCTTTTTGAGCAATTAAAATTTCTCTGTGCTCTGTGTGCCATTTTTGTTATTGCTGTGGCTCTGAATGCATTTTTCAGCGCTCAATGTTTTCTGTTTTCTTTGTTTTTTGTTTTTGCTTGCTTGTAAAATAAAAATTACGTATACGCCAACAACTTCAAATGGCGCAACATGGCGTATGCGTGATGTTGTTGCTCTTACTGGCATATTTCGCTGCACACCGGCTGCCATTTCCGCACCAAACAAAAGCAAACAGAGCGAATGGCAGATACAACAACCACCCAGTGCCAGTCCCACTCCCAGTCCCACTCCCCAGTCCCTCTTTTCCATCTTTCGCAAGGGCCGCGCATATCTATAAAATACGCAATTACAACATGTTGCCGCAGTCGCCCTTCTCACTGCTTTTCCCGTTGCTGTGGCTCTCTTTATGAATTTATACATAGCCCGCCACAGCTGCACCCGCCCAGCCGCCAAGCCGCCCGGCCGCCCTCTCTGCGCTTCAACCGCCACCACTCCCCGCGGAGTGCACACGCTTTGTTGCATCCACTCAGCAGTTGCCATTAGCGGAGTGCAGCAAAGGGCGTGCAAGCTGAGTGCGAAGGTATAGTCGTTCATATGATATGGTAATGCCCAGGTGCCATAAACTATGTCCACGGCAAGAATGATTCTAATCAAATCTACACGAAGTCTTAGTCCAACTTAAATTATTTTATTAACTTTCAAGGCAGTTATCTATGATTTGCAGATTAGTCCTTTTTTTAGCTGACTCTGCTGTCCATATAATAATTATTTTAGATAATTTCCAAGATTTGTCTATCATTGAGATCAAATAAAATTCATTAAAACATAATATTCCTCATTTTCATCCATCTAGAGTAAGCTCGCAATTTATGAATTTAGAAATCATTTAAAATGAAATTAAAGTTCAGAGATTTTGAGGCAGTGTTATCTGTGTCCTGAACTGCACCCTGATACCAGGTAGGCAGCCTCGCCGCTTCAGGACGATCTCTGGCAACTGGCGCCGGCGAAGCTTGTTAGAAGCTGACTAGGTGCTCCTGCGCCTTCTCGCTCTTTTATTGTCACTAGCTTTGTTTTTGTGCAGTCAGTTACAAATGGCAAGTGGCGCTCGCAGAAGGGGAGCCGAGGAAGGTGACGCCGGGTGCCCATGAGTTATGTCCTGCGATATGCGCGAACTAAGTTAGTTTTGTATATTTTATGTGCAGTTAAGCGTTTTGCATTTCGCATTCGGGATCTCGGGGGCAGGAGCAGTGGCAATAACAGGTGTCGAGTGGGTCGGGAAAAAAAACCACTGTGAAGGAGTGTTGCAAATGATAGGGGTAGGAGCTATGCCAGCTAAGAGCTCCAACCCTTCAGCATATGATCGTGAGTGCTTAATTGGTATCAAGTCGTTGTCAGCCGGGAACCAGAGTGCCACGCATGGAGGGCTCTCTGAGATTGGATGAACTCAGCAGAGTTGGCTAAGAAGCAAAACAAATCCGGGGGCAGCGAATTGCTGGCTCTCTTATCCGAATCCTTTTAATAACTGAAGTAAGATAAAAGTACAAAGCTCGAGCATTTAATACGGAAATCGTGGTTAAACCAATATTCCAGAATGTTGGCCAACAGAAATCAACGAAGAGTCTGCAAACATGATAAATTAAATCAGTGAAACGAAAGCTGGCGAGGTGCGGAAGAAAAATATTAAATCTACTCGAGTGCCACCCATCAACCAGGTAGGGGAGGGCCGGCGGAAAACAAGTAGTACATGAAGTAATTGGAGCAATAAAACCAGAAACCGTGTGAATAAAAATAAAGGAAAGCTTCGACGACGACCGAGCTCTGGCTACAATGAGGTGGCTGGGGGAAGCGCAGTTGCCGATCCGGGCTGCATCCTGGCAGGTAGTAAAGTAACAGGAATCAAAATAATAAATCAAAATTGTGTATGTGTGCAGCAAGCAGCAGCCAACAGTTGGCAGCCACACCTCCAGCTTCCTGCTCTTCCGATCCAAGTCTGGCCGACAACACTGTACCATTCTTGGAGCATCGGAGTTGCAATCGTGACACGTTGAAGGGTGACAGCCTTCGCCCAAGACAGTAAGAGTCTAACACTTAAATTTGTTCTTCAAATTTATTGTCTATTTTTGTAGAAACTCAGAAATGGAACTGGCACGAGGACATAATTCTTAGCCCAACCAGGGAGTAGAAAAAATGCATTTATTGCGAACCACTACAGTCTCTCTAGAAGTTCAAATTGCAAAGCCAGGAAAGAACTCTACAGAACTAGCTGCTATTCAACAACTGTAATATCGCACATTTATTTTGAAGCAGTCTGGATCTTTTCTCATTTTGAATATTTAAGCTACCCCAGTTTATAATCTGAATGCTCAAAGTATTTGCGAAATCGCTTATTAGTATGTTTTATCCATCGAGAGTGTTGTCAGCACTATCCTTTAGGAACGTGATCGTGGAAGAACCTCTTTGGTCACGCGTCCTTCACTGCCCTCCTATGTAGCAGAAATTTCATGTCTTAAAAATGGCGAAAATAAAATATGCGTTGGAGGAAGCATTGAATCGGCACCGGTATGCTGCCAGTGCAAAATGTGGCATTTGATTTACGTTGGCAATTGCCCGAAGCTGCTAAATAGCGCAGCTCTTGGCAGCCTCGCTCCTTGCGCGATTCACTGTTAATGATCAAGTGGCTTTCTGACTTGTGCCGCACGACGGGGCGGAGTTGCGGTTCCCGGAAGCTTAAAGCAGTCCGGTGGTGGCCCGAGAACGCTGTGGGGTCACACGAGCAGGTAATGGCGCGAGGAAATCAATGAGAGTCGGAGAGGAATTTTATAATTTATGGCGAGGAGCACTCCATAAAATAAAAGGTATTGGTTTTCACGGCAATCAAGTGACTGCCACTGGATGGAATTTCAGAGACGGGCTCGGGAAAGGTGTCACTTTGCCACTCGAATTTTATATGAGCTGGAATCCATATGCATACCATTTCGATTAACTATACCCCAGGACTAGGGTTTCCGCTGGAAACTAGCCTGGTTCTCGTGTTCCAAAGGATCGGCCTATGGCCACACGTTTAATTACTCCGCTCGCTCTCTGGCGGGCGGAACTGGGTCAGGAGCGGCTGTAATGCTGAGTGCTGCATAGCTGCATGGAGCTGGGCGCATTACGGCTGACAGGCAGCAAGCGACAGGCGACAGTGGCAACTGTAACGCATTCTGCAGCATTTGCGAAAAAGTCGCAGCACTTAAAACGCCATAAAGTATGCAACAGAATGCAGACAAAGAGCGAACATCACAACTGTCGAGCGGTTTTTTCTGCCATCATAATTCAAATGAGATTTAAAGTTTCACTCCGGATCCCCTTCACTCCCTGTCCTCTCCCTCTACCACTCCTTTCGTCATCAGCACCATCTCCACCCCTTCCGGGCCACCGCCCCACACTCCCCTAAGCGGGCCACAAAGTAAGCAACGTTTTATTTAAATAACAGAGCCAACGTCTTTCTCTGCTCAGAGCAGTGTTTGTTCTTGTTTGCCGGTGTTTGTTGTGCTGCATTTGCGCAAATGTAAGCACTTCTCCAAGATGCGTTGCGGCGCCTCTTCGCATTCTCAACCAGATAAGGAGTACAATACGCCATTTGCACGAATTTCGTCCGCGTTGGTCGGGAAAAGCTGCCGTCGTGGATAAACAAGCAAACAAAGACATGGTGGCTCAAGGAAGCTGGCTGTGTGCGGGCTGAGACAGGCGCTGATTGGCAGGTGCTGCTAGGGCGGAGAGGAGTCTCTAATGATGTTGCCACAGCCCACACGGAGATCGTCCCGGACCGGGCTCTGTGCTCAAGGCCTTGTCCATATTTATTCGACTTTGGCTCGCGAAAGGCGCTGACCAAATAACCCAATTTTGATAGCAATCCACCACGGCTGGCATGTTAGCAGGAAATCCGGGCGAAAATGAAATTGAAACCGCATTCCCGCTTCATTGCCTTTATTATCGAACAACCACACTCATAAAAAGGGGCGCAACAGAGCCATAAAACAACATTTCAAACTTAACTTAATTAACAATTTTTATAACCTGATCGGCTGAAATTTTTACAGCCGTCGATATCCAAAGCACAACGCAAAAATGAGAGGAAAACAGAAAAAATTGGGGCACCAAAAGGGCCAGCAGCCAATTTAAGCGGCTTACCCCAGCAGACCTTCGGCTGCCACGCGATTTGGCCCGCCAGAGATGTGGGACGGGGAAAGGCCTGCCGGGGAACACCGCAATAAATACCGCACAATAAAGGCAAATCTATAAAACACAAGTGAGCATGAGTCTCGCCCGGGGAAAGGACGAGCAGATACTGTGTACAGCACCAGATGGGATTGCGAATCCGCGCAGTCCGTCCTGGTTCCATCCACATCCTCCTCCAGGCAAGCCTGATTCTGGCATCTTTTTTTGTTGAATCGATTTCCGGTAGCCCGCTTAGGCTTCTTTTTGCATTCTTCACACCTAAACCTTGTGCAGGTATATATGGAAACCTGTCTCCTCGTGTACTCGGCACTCGGGCCACTTCAGCGGAACTCGACCAAAAGTCCCGACACTTTATTTTATTAGATCTTATTGGTGCGGCGCGGCAAGTGACACGACATGGCCATAAAGGAGCCCCCCAGGCTCACAAAGTCCTGGAATCCGTCTCTCCATAGCTGGCAGTGATTTGAGTGAGTCGTGACGTGAAAGGGCTTTACAATTAAATTAATCGATAAATGAAAACTACTGTATAGTCTTACTGCAACCTAAAACCCAGAGCTCTGGGTCCTGTTTAAGGGTCTCATGACTACGACCGTGGCCCTGTAAGTTCGTTGCCGCCATGGTCATCGATCTAAAGCTAATTAGCAGCAAGTTGCATTCCGAGAGCCGAGGACGAAGGCATAGCGGATAGAGGGGCCTGGAGCTGGTCTTGCCTCCGAATGGTCCCACTGTGGCACTCAACTAGTTTCCGTTATAATTGCAGCAGACACATAAATAGTGAGCTGCAATAAAATGCTAACAGGGAGCGGGTAGCGGACGGAGCCATAAAAAGAAGCAAAAGCGCGGAGGTCGAGAGGTGGCTATCAAAAAGTTGCTGGCAGGGCTTTTGGCATAAAATAAAAGCAAAATGTTGTAAAACGATTGCACAGTGAGATTGGAAATTACCGACACATAAACACACACACTCCCCCCACAGTCCACAGTCCACAGTCCTTCCAATGTGCCACCGCCACTCCCCCGGCATAGATGAACGTGCAAAAATTACAACAGCCCGACATGCAAACTGTGCAGAAGGGCTGGTCTTGGGTCCGCCCGAAGGGTTGGGCCAAGACGGGGCGGCTGCTGGGTGGCAGACACTCTGCACATTACAATGCAATTATTTCGGGCTGCTTGAACTGGAAGCAACCAACAGTCCATGACGAGCACTGATTGCCGCCGTTGTGGAGTAGCAGTCGTCCACCCCGAGTTCGGGGTGCTCGAGCAGCCCCATCCCAGGACCTCGCACGCACACGAAGGGTTAACGATCGACGGAAAGTTAAAGCGAGGAGAGACACCCCCTGTGTTGCCGCTATTCCGTTCCCTGTTCCCTGTTCCCTGCTCCCTGACCTGAGCTACCAGCTACCAGTCACTGCTGCACTTTGAACTTGACTGACGGGCCGATTTGGCTTCACTCGAGCTGAGTTGCTGAGCGGGCCGAGCTGGATGGAATGGCTAGCCGTATCGCGTGCTCGAAATAATTTTCGGAAAATGCCTCGTTAATGTTTCTATTAACGGATTAGAGAGCGCAGCGAGCGTTGGCCACGTCAATCAGGCACGAGCTGAAGAGCCGAGGCCATGTAGCTTCGTCCCTTGTTGACTTGCCACGTAAGTCAGTCAGGCAGTCAGTCAGTCAGTCATTCGGAGGGCCCGTGATGGGGATTTGGATTACTCTGTGCTGATTTTCTTGCACTTTTTCGGCCTTAGTCACACGTTAGTGCGGCGCTCGTTTGTTTTTGTTGTTAGCACATTGACACGTTTTGCATAAATTTGCATTTAAATATGACATGGCGAAACTGCTACGGCTACTGCCACGGTGCTGTGTTCCACGTGTCTGATTGAAGGCCGCCCGACCCTCGAGGACTTCAAAAATGGGCTGAAATTATAATAATTTCCAAGTTTGGCATGTTGCATGTAGGGCATTAGTGGAAGTCGCTGATACGGAATGTGCTTATGTGCCGGATCTGGGCGTTGGATGATTCCGTGTCCAGATTGCAGGGCAATGCAACGAGCTAAACCTGGCAGTTCGGGCGTGCGCTCTCCTTCATTTTCCTCAATATCATACTGCGGAACAATAGTGCCAGGTTCTTAAAACTCATTAATTTTAAAGACAGTCGATCTGTAATGCAACTGAAGTTGCACTTCCTAAACCCGAATAGGGTCAAATCTATTTCGCTGGAAATTCAAGGGTATACTGCAGACTAACTTTGCTTATGGCTCTGAGTACTTTTGAGCCAGGTGCCGAGGCTTGGTTGGGGGCGCCATGGGGCGGGAGCCAGAGGCAGCGAGCGAAACAGGAAAGCATTTGCATACTTTTTGGCAGTTTTAAATTATTCAGAGAGTGCACACAAAAGCCGAGCAAAACGGACAGAATTCCCTTGACCGGGAGAGGGGAATGGGATGAGGCATGGGGCATGGGCAAGGGATGGGGTCATAAGCCGACGGAGCTACGCCTCCATCGCCCATCAGTGGGCGGTGACAATTAAGCTGCACTCAAATTGCTTTCGGCCAGCTCCCGCGCCCAGCCACTTTTTTGCGTTCTCGGTTGTGCGCCTGTAAATATGCAACAAGATTTTTATTTAAATGTCACTCCATTTTTAAATCAAATCCCGACACCAGGCCGTGAGCCTCCGCTCACGCCCCGTCATTGTTTTCCCGCTTTTCTCTCTGCCTGTTGTTCTCGGCGCTTTTAATTTTCATCTTGTTTACTTTAACGTCATTTTCAACTCTTCGGTGTTTTCTTGAGCACTTTTCGCGCGCCCTTTCCCACCGGGGCCCCGCTCGCTCCACGCGGCCATTGTCCCATCTCGGTCCTCCTCATTGTCGCTCGTGTGTGTCCTGCTCGTCTTGCCTGTCTCCTTAGTCGCTCCTTCGGCGTCGCTTGCTCCTTGCGCAGCTCGTGAAGTGGCACTCATCCGCACTTTTAAGCCCTACTGAATTCCTTTTATCCCTAAAATAAATATCTTCATCCACAGCAGTCTCTCCTGTTGTTTCCCCGGCTGCTGCTCCTGGCGCTCTCGGGCTCTGGTTCTGGTTCTGGAGCTCCTTCAGTCAGTGGGGCCAAAAGCCGGCATTGTGTTGCCTCTGACGCCCACCTCTTCAGTTAGGCGACTCTGCAGGCTTCTCTTCATCATCTGCTTCATCTCGAGAGCTTTAAAAGATTTTTAATAGAGTTCTCGGGCGACACTTTCGATTGTCTTTGCATGCGACTTGTGTGGAAATTAAACGTGAAGTGAGCTGCTCCAGAGATGAGCAGGGAACTGATTTACTCGCCGGAAGCGTCCGAGTGCCCCGCCCATTTATCACTCCCTCAGTTAGCTGTGCCCAGCCTCATTCATTAGTCTTGGCAATGACAAGGACATGGCTGCCACCCAGTCCCGGCCAGTGTCTGTAATGCTTAGACCAATATCTCTGTCCCATATTACCCCTTTTCGCACGTCCTTCACACATAGCAATGACATTATAATGATGACAATTCGGAGGACGAAAGGAGTGCTTCGGGGTGGAGGGAATTCGATTTTGGCTCTGGTCGTCTGCTGGGGAAATCAGGAAAGCACAAAATGCCAATGAAGAAACAAAGCGAGGGAAGCAGAGCGAAATACAAATCAAATGTACCGCAAAACTGAATGAAGTCAACAAAGGATGCCAACTCTGGACCAACGGACCGGGGAACTGAGGGACTGCCCCCAGGGTCGAGTGAGAGTGACAAATAAATTGGCGATTCCCATGGGTACACTGCTACAGGACTGCGATCGATGGGCAGCAGGGAGAGCGGGTATTCGAGTCCTGCATTGCCAAATGCTCAATTCTCATTGTCCTTGTATTTGGGCGTGTGGCTGCTGCGAGACTGTTAAGCACATAAGTTGAAATATTCCGATTGAGTAAGTTTCATTATTGCAGCAACAACGACAACGACAGCGACAACGACAACGACAACGACAACAACAAAGTGCACATTTTGTATAAATAAAACAATGACAACGATTTCAACTCATTTAAATTCTGTGCTGTAATAAATTTGCCTGCATAATTTCTATAGATAGGACAACTTTTCCGCTCCCCCTGGACAACGAACGCCCTCTGTCACTTTGTTTAGTTTGTTTAGTGTAACTCCAAAGTGCCTGGCTGAATTTTCAATACATTTTCTGCATTTTAAATGATTTTCATGTGGAAATTTGTTTGCATTTTCGTCCGGCATAGAGTTTCAGGGAAGTCCTGGACTGGTTAAATGATTGTGGGCTGTTTGTGCTTAAAGTCCAATTGGATTTGAGGGCTCTTAAAGCGGCCGGCACTCCACGGTCCATAAGTCAACGATTGCAAATTACTAGCTGCTCGCCCGGCCTGCTCCTTTTTCCATCGAGGATCCGGGAACGGTGCCAGCTAATTAAAGGGCTTAAAACGCGGTCCTTCCTGCTTCGGTGTTCGGTTGAGAGCTGTGATATCAGTCCGGGGACAAGCCTAGTGCCGGCAGATGCGGAGGCAGAGGAATCAGGAGCAGGAGCAGTGCTGCGCTTGCTGTGATTTAATTAATTTCAATGCATAACGTCAACTGTGAAACCGGAACCCAAACTCAAAACCGAATACCCGTAGAGCCCGGACCCGGAGCCAGTCAAACCCGACACCAAACACAGAGCCCGAGCAAGAGATAGACGCTCAGGCAGGGGAGATGGAGTGGCGGAATGGGGATGGGGATGGCCGGCCGTAGGAAGGACATTTCCGAAGGCAGAAAAGAACTGAACTGGAAAATTAAATCGAGTATAATTTTTTCGGGTGACACGCTGCTTTAAATTTTGATGCCAGTAACAAAAACACCCAACAGTGAACTAGCCTGAGAGAGAGAGAGGAGAGTTAGAGGGAGATGCCCAAGCGGACCTTTAAGTTTTCATTCTTGTTCTTCCCCTGCTCCTGAGCCCTCTGTAGGGCTGTAAACATTTTTCCGCAACATTGCGCTCTGACTTTAATTAGCATTTTTGCATGGTGAAAGGGAAAAGGAGTGAGCAGTCCTTGCCAACTGGGCAAAACCTTAAGGCTCCCAGCCAGCAAAAAAGTCAAAAGGAAAATATTTGCATTTTCTGTTGGAAGCTAGAAGTCAAGTGTAAAGGACAAAGCTAAGAAACTGAAATAAGGAATGTGGCAGGTAGGTTACGATATATGTTACGCATGTACTTACGGTTGTGTTCTGTGTTGATATTGTAATTAAACAACTTGTAATATACCGATGTATACTTAAATATGTATTTCGGTAGAGAGAACTCAAATACAAGAATATAAAATCAGTTTAATTTCCGGAAATCTCGTATAAAATGCTTAAACCACAAAACGGAACATCGAGTTTTTAAAATCATGATCCATATTCATTGCTCATTTTCTTTAAGCTTTTTATTAAACTTTTAAAGTTTTCACTATAATTTGTCAACATGGTATATTTTAATTAGCTTTTTGTGCAACTTTACATCGTGAACAGGATTAATACTAAAGCAATAAGATAGTGTGAGTTTATAAATTGTTTTTACTACAGTGTCATTTCTAAAGTGAAATCATGTTTTCTTTACTAACAGCTAAGAAAGTATTAGATGTCACCAGCTATTGTTTATTTACTATTTACACTCAACTAAATGAATAATTACTTATTTATTGCTAAGTGATTAAAGCGCTTTAAACTTAAAATTGCCAGATTTATCTATAGATATTTTTTTCTATCAGTGTACGAATTGTATTTACAAAATTTGAAAATGATGTATATGTATTATTTCTTAATCAATATTCCGCAAGTTTAAAAAGAAATGTTTCTAGACTGTACCCAATTGTATGTTAATTTTTAAATTACGCTATTATTTTTTTTCAGGTAAGTGTCGCACACCTTATACTTGTTTCCTGGTAAGTGACTGTAAGCATTTATTGTGGCTAAAGTTAACAAACTGTTGACCAATAAAATAAAAATCCAAAAATAGATCAGATCAAATACAGTTTTACACTATTCTATGCTGTATTCTGTTTACAAATTAAATTGAGCAATTAACAAATAGACTTTCCGCAGATAGCCGTTAACAAAATATATAGACGAATATATACTTACTGAATATTCCCCATGGAGCTTGGTTAGGCGCTATTTAAGGTTTCTTAAGTGTTAAAGCTAAATCATACTTTATGCAAATACATCTGTGTTTTTTTTATGCTTTAAGTGTGTTTTTTTTATTATTGCATAATCACCGCAAGTTTAAGCTGTAGCATTGGTTTTTATGGGCCACCCTCGCGAGTCAACAGTTTCTGTCCCCAGTTCCCCAAGTTATATTTTTATTGTTGTTGGCATTTTCTTTTATGTCATTTATGATGAAAATTTCTCACCTTTCCATCTTAATACCCTTGCAAGGGTATAATGATCTAAGGAAAAGTATATTTCTTATTTTACTAAGATAGTTCACACAGTGGTTTGATATAAGGGTGACTATACATTTAAGAGTTGGTCTAAATTAATGCGGCAAGAGCATTTCGCTAGCGTCAATTCGCTAGTCATTAGCGGCGGCTTTTTGGGCCTGATTTGTAATATTTTTTTCTGCTGAAAAGACATTTTTGTGAGGCAATTTTTTAAAGAACCTCGACCTTAATTTCGAGTGAGTAGAAATTAACGTTTACAAAATAGACATGAAGTGAATAATTCCAACAAACAGGATAACCAGCCCCTCTGATTTCCCCGGCACAGCTAGCACCCATAAGATGCAAATTAAGAAAACCTGTCGCAATATGTAGCTACCCCAAGGAATAGACACACCAATGAATGGATCAGGATCTGCCCCCACAGCGAGGACACGCGACTTTCGACGAAATTCGACAAAAGCCAAAACCGTAACAAATCGCATTTAAATTTACCTGCCAAGGCAAAGCGGGAATGGGAACGGGAACGGCACTGGATCCGGGAACAGGACCAACCACCGAAAAGGATGCGATAATTTATAGCGTTTCATTTGCCGTCTCCCTCACCTCCCTCTCAAGACCGTTGTAAAATCTAATTTAAATTTCGCAGCGTGCCAGGAGCAATGAAAATAGAACCGTAGAGAGAATCGTAGAGAGAGCGGGAAGGAGATGATGGCCGACGAACAATAAAAATATATTCTTATTTATGTGGCTTAATTTGCTGAGCGTGCAGAACGTCCGCAGGACAACTATTACATCTGCAGCTCGGCTGGCTCATTTCGAATTCATTTCCATATACTTGCAATCCTTCCTGGATGCGAAGCACAATTGCCCCTTGCAAGAATTTTTCAAATGTTTTACACACAAAAATGTTCATTCCCTGCTCTTTGTTGCGTACAATTAGTTTGACAACAACAACAACAACAACAGCTATAATCATAGCAGACTGGGTAACTGCAGTCACATAAAACAAAAGTGAATGACAATTGGAAAAGGACAACGACGGCAGGGACGAAAACGAAAAATGTCCCTCCACGAAAGGTGACTTTTAATGCCTTTTGTGTTGCTGTTGTGATTGTCGCTGGTTTGTGGAAACAACAGCGAACACGTGTAAACAGGCGAAGGGGTGACAAATTTAACCCCTTAGTCCCAGCCCCACCCCTTCCGAGTCCCAGTACCTGCCTTGTCATGGCCTCGATTCTGTTTTTGTGCTCGCCTTTCATTTTAATTGTGGAAATTACTGCATGCAACAGCGCTGCGAGTGGAAAAAGTAATAGTAACAAGCTGGTGAATTGCACCCGCCACTCGCTGGCTTAAGTGCCGCCCTTCCAAGCGGAAAACGCGTATGGCGGTCGTAAGCGCAGTACCTGCGAACGATCCGAAATGAGTATTTTCCTTAATCTGCTTATGTGTCCAATGCTTGTGTCCAATGTTTGAGCTTGTTAAATAACCCACAAAAGAAAGATTCAATAAAAATCTAAAACTAGTTTTCTTGTGATTATGTCGAAAAATATATATTATATATTTACTAGCGGAACCAGCGAACATCGTCTCGCCCCTATTAATGCTTCTTGTCTTAGTAACGTTTTTTGACTCGGTTAACGTTTTTTTTTGCCGAATAATTTTTGGGAATTTATAGTGGAGAAAAAATATACAACTTAATCTAACATAAAACATTACAGAACTAAAAAAAATCAAACAATTACATATATTTATTACAATTATTTATTGTTTATTTATTATATTAATCTATTTTTCTTTGACTTTTAACTCAGAATTCTTTGTTGAAATTTTTTTTAATTGAGAACTGGTACAATTTAATTGGAACATATGAAATGGAACATTTTGATTGGAACATATGAATTGGAGCATAGGAATTGTTGAGCAGTTGGTAAATTTAAGGTTCCGCATCAAGATATAAAAGTTGAGCCTGAAGATTCTGCCTCCTAGGGGAACACAGCGCTTGGGAAGTCTGCCTCCTGAACAGCTCGCTAACCTGAGTAATGATAAGGAAAGTGTAGAAACGAACTAGCTTTTAATTTCAAACATGTATTTAATTGATACGATCTAGACAATATTGGGCAATTGCAGATCTTATTCTTTCTGCAGGTTGGTTTAAATTTGCAGAGATGTTACTACGATTTGGTTGATCCTGTAGGTCATTAGCTGCCAGCTGCCAATTATCTTTGATAACGCTGTTCTGCTCATTTAAAATATTGTGAAAAATGCAAAAGGGTTAAAATGTTCGCATTATTGTTTTTGTAGTGACTGTCATGCGCCTTGCAAATAAAGCGAAACCCGGCTTTCAAATGGCCAGCAATTTTTACATTTTGATGTAAGTGCGCTTTTCCAAAGATGCGGTCCTAGAATATAGGTATGGCTTCATCAGCGTTTGGGAAAATCGGAAAGCCGAGTGCCCAATAAGCAGCAGCAGGACTTTTATACCACAGACGACCTTCGCTTTTCCTGAAGGATTGGATTCGAGCCTAATTCTTTTGCCATACTAGAATTTTTAATAATTTGGAGTTGTTGCATCGCCTTCAAATCTTCGTCTTCTTTTGAGCAAACTGAAATTAGAGCCTCCGCCAATTTTGGGGTTTGCTGCTGTTCAACAGCCAAAACAGCAAAAATCTTCCGTATTTAAACACTTTTTTTACGTATTGTATGACTGACAACAGCTGCCAAATCGGATGGGGGATGTAGATGTACAGTCGTTGACAACTAATTAGAAAGACGGTTATGCTTGGTGCATTTTCATCGATAAAAAGAAAAATAAAAGATGTTTTAACCCCGAAATATGTCTAATGCATTCTAGAAATAGCATTCTTTAAGAAATAATAAAGATTTACAAAAGACCTTGCTAAATTTTTCTAAAAAAAAAAAATTATGAAAAAAATCGAAAATATTACCGTGCCAACTAATTAGAAAGATTTCTGAGTTGTATGGAAATCTTTTGTTTTTCCTATAATTTTTCAACAAATTTAGTATTCTTTTATTCATTAAGCCATCTATGACTAGAATTGGCCAACATATGTTGCCAAGAAGCTCCCAAACCCAGACAGGACTACGTCAAGTATGCCTTCCCTGTATGAATCCTATATGAAGCTTTAAAAGCCTAAAATTGCATCTTTTTTCTAATAAACCCATCGAAATTGCTCATATATTATATATTTCGACAAAATATTTGATTTAAAAAAGTTTACACTGAAACATGTAGAAAAAAAAATGAATATAAGCCAAAACTGTTCCTCCCATGAAACTGAAAAAACCACAAGCGTGTCGAAAATAAATTCTAAAAAAAAATTCTATAAATGATAAAATTTAAAACTATTATAATTTAAATTCACAATATCGAAATGCATTAATATAATCCACTGTATAGGGTTTGACCTCGATTTGGAAGGAGTTCTGGATGAATCTTTACTTCATTTGTGAGGGAAATTACCCAACTCTTAGAATTACCGTATCCGAATGAACATTATTTTAGTTAAATATCCCAAAAACGCCTAATATTACTTTTTTTCCATTAGATATCACTAAATATCAATTCATTGATCAAAATTTAATAGATTTTTGCATTTGATAACTTAGGAGTTGACAAACGAAAATCTGAAGGTAAAAATTTTTTTATATCTATCATTATATGTTTTAAATTAGTCCAGTGGATTACCGGATCGAGTCCAAACCGTACAGCAATAATTTTTATTGATGCATTTTAATCTTGAGAATCTGAAATATAATCATTTTTAATTTTAACATCGTCAGAAATTTTTTGAGAATTAATTTTCGCGACGTTGAGGGTTCTTGGTAGTTACGATGTGAGAACAATTTAGGGCTTATATTTGTTTTCTTCTATAGGTTTTAGTGCAAACTTTTTTTCATCATAGTTTTTGTTAAAATATATAAGATATGTGCAATTTGGAAGAGTTTATTACACAAAAACATGACATTTTTGGCTTTTGAAGTTTCATAAAGGACTAATACAGGGAAGACATACTTGACGTGGTCCTAGCCAGATTTGGGAGCTTCTTGGCAAAAAATCTTAGCTAATACCAATCATAAATAGCCTAATGAATATAACAATACCAATTTGGTTAAAAAATAATTGGAAAAATACAAAATTTCCATATAACTCTGAAATCTTTCTAATTAGTTGGCACGGTGATATTTTCGATTTTCTCATAATTTTTTTTTTAGAAAAAATGTAACAAGGTCTTTTTTAAATCTTTATTTTTAATTAAAGAATGATATTTCTAGAATGCATTCGGCATATTTCGGGATTAAAACATCTTTTATTTTTCTTTTTATCGATGAAAATGCACCGAGCATAACCGTCTTTCTAATTAGTTGTCAACGACTGTAGATGTAGAGTTTTACATTTGAGAAAAATCCCAACTGTTTCAAACGTATGGACTGTATGGGATTAGGACATTAGAGACAGATTAAAATAATAATAATAATAAAAGATAATTAAAAAAAAAGTAATTAGCCAAATCTTACAAAATGGCGGAGTTGTGGCGGCTCAGCCGCAGCGCCTAGATTTCCGAGGTGCCCTTATTATGGACAAGATTCAGCCGGAGATTCAAGTCGGATATCCAAAAAACATTTTTGTTTGTATTTAGAATAAGTGTATCTTCTATTTGAACCTAAAAAACCCAGAAGAAATGATGGCAAAAAATTAAAAAAACATTTTAGAACGGAAAATTTCAGTTTCAAAAAGTTAGTTTTGATGTTGCACTGTCTTTAAAAATAATTTTATTTGAAACATGTAGGTTCAAATAGAAGATACATTTATGCTGATTATAATACTTTTTGATTCATTCCGATATTTTGCATAGTTTTTCGTTAATCGTCTCCATAGCATAGCTAGAATCCCAATAATTTGGTATGGAGAAAAGGCCGACTAAAGTTTTTGACGTGCGTACACTTACACTTGTTTGCCTTGGGTACGCGCTTCATTTCAAGCACTTCCAGTTCGAATTCGAACTTAAAATGTTAACAGTATATTTTCCAAATAATAAACTATTTTTTAAAGCAAAAAAAAGTTTGCCCAAAAAAATCGATTTACATGTGGGTCCGCCATTAATGCAATAGCATACCAGATAAGATCATTGGGCTCCTCTCATAAAACACTCATTGGTTGCCTCGGAAACTTTGGTTGGTTTATCTTTTGAAGTACGATTACTAGGGATTAATTAATTTGTGCCAAAAGATTTGAATAAAGTAAGTGTTTTAATGATATTCTGAATTATTGTATCATGCCATTTCCATCTCAGTTCTTAGCATCTAAAATTCCTTGCTCAAGTAACCATTTGGTGTTCTTGTAGCACAGATGAATTTTCAAACATTATTTCTGTTCGCGTGTCATTTTTTGTTTTTCTTCAGTCCTTTTATTTGCATTGTTTCTGTCTTAGTTGCGGCATTATTAATTAAACTTTAATTCACCTAAAGATGTACATCGAAATGCAAATTTTCAAGCATTCATTCATAGACAAAATTACTTATCTGTTTGAGATGCGCAATTTTATTTTATGAAATTTACTGTATTGCAGTGCTCAACTTCAAAATTCGACTAAAATTAAACGTAGGTACACTATATTATTGCTACAGTATAAATAACATCATATCGACTACTATTGTTAGAAAATGAACGAATAGACTATTTCTTCATGGACAGCGATGAAAAGTAAACGTTGCTGAATTCTCAGTCCTACAGAAAATGTCATAAAAATCGGTCGAACCGTTTCGGAGGAGCTCGGTTACTAACACCGTTTCACGAGAATTTTATATATATAGAGATATAGAGATTTACTTATTTAAATACTATTTATAAAGGTTTTTTGTCTGCTATACTCTTGGACTTTATAAAAATTATGAGTTTAATTCAAAATTTCAAAAAGCTGAAGAACTAAGGTATTGTTAAGTAATTCAGTAAAAACGCTAATTTTTTTTATTTAAAAAAATAATTTTGTTCTTAGTGTTGACTTGTTCACTACTTATTTATTCACTACTCAAGGCTCAGTTACTTACTTCTTCCAAGCTTACTTGCTCAAATGTTCACTGATCATAAACGTACCCCTGGTATTCCTATTCTTTAAAACGGTTTCCAATTTCATTTCTAAAGAGTCAAATGAAGAACTTTAAAAAAAAATTCAAGCTCTCAAAAGTGAAAAACTTTTTTTTTTCAGTCCCTCATACTCTATCCAACAATTCTTACTTCTTGATCTTTCCAAAATATCTTAATTTTATTTATTTTATATTGTATTTATTGTATTATTGTCCACACCTGTGGACAGAGAAACATACTTATACATAACTGTATTTCTTATGCAAAAATATAGATTTAACTTTACCAGATCACTCAAAAAAAAACAAACTGTTTCGTTCCCATTAGGGTAGCTCTTAAGATAACTTCGATTTTGATAGGACATTTGATAGAACTTATTTATTTTTGGCTGGCGAATAAAGCTTTTAGCTCGTTCCACAAATAGAAAAATTAATTCATTCATAAACAATTAATATTTCTTGAATTATTTATATTTTTCAGTTTTTGTACTTTTATTGTTCGTTTAAATTTGATTGTGAGCTTGTCACCTGTCTTGCTCTGTCCTCCTCCGTTTTACCACTCTCCTATACGACCCTGCTTATCCTGTATCCTCTGTATTCTGTATCCCCATTCCTCTGGCAGCCAGTCCCCATGTATCACTCTGACAATAGAAAAACTGTTGTAATAACAGAACTTTTCTAATCAACCTGCTGGACATACAGGACTGCCACACTGTCCCATCCACTGCTGCTCCTCGCCATCGGCAAGCCAGCTGATACCGTGTAAGTTTATTAAAATGATGTCCTGCAGATATTTGCAGACACTCGTCGTGCGAACTGTGGCGCAGTGAAAGGGCTGGATTGGATCGGAATCAAATGAAAAGAACGTTGAGTCGCCTAATGTGCAAGATGACAATGGAGGCAGGGAGCAGAGCAGGACTTAGCATTGTAGGTGTGTGTGGAAAAACTGGCGAGGCAAACAGAATGGAAATTCTAATGGGATGTGGGCCAAGGAGAACGGAGATTCAATTGGCGAGGAGCTGAGCTGGAAGTGGAAGGCATCGAGGGCGTAATGCTTACAAATCAAGCAAAGTGAAGGGCAGCACCCTAACACCGTTCCGTTGAAATAAAAATGCATTTATTTGTGGAGTGAACGACGAGCGACGACCGAAGGCTCCAAGTGCCGGGGAAGGCAGGGGCAACAGGATGTATCGGTATCCGTATCCGATTGCGCATCTGTGAGGGTATCGCCGCCATCTGCTCCTCGGGCCTGTGCCCGTGCCGCGTACCTGGCGCAAATGCAGAGCTGCATTTGCGTTTTGCTGTCTAACTAGTTACCTAGCTATTGGCAGGACACACAGATACGTCCAGGAAGGACCCTCCAGTCGTGTAGCTGTTGGCAATTTTATTGACAGCCCTGCAGTGGAGAGTGGGGGCCAACCCTTTTCGCTCCACTGCTCCAACTGGAGCCGATGCTGACTGGTGACTGGTTGGAGGGGGTTCGGTTGCATTTTGTGACAATGTTTATTTAGATTTTGCTGCTGCCAATTGCTGACATTGCAATTTCTATTCCTGCCGGGCTCACATACGCACGCCCCTAGATAAACACACTCCCAGATGTGCTGCGTGTGCAGTGTGCAGCGTTGCATTTCATTATACACTGGAAGAAAACAGTGGGCTTGATTAGCGCTCCGCAGCTAGCAGCGTGTCCTTTCAGGAGACTCTAATATCCTGGAGCATCCGTCGTTTAATATGCACATACCTCAGCTTCCCTGCCAGGGCCGTCAAGAGGGAGGGCTTTTGCATTTGTATCTGCACACACACAAAGCTGTGTATCTGGTCCTACGTATCTGCCGTTGCTCGCTGGTTCGCTTCGGTTTGCGGTCGTGTGTGCTGTACTTTTTGGCATTTTAATTTCAAATTGTCAATTGGATTTAAGTACACTCGATAGCAACCACGCCGACAGCAGGGCATTCTCTATCTTGGTTCTGGCTGTCGGAGCTGAGATTGCCTTCATCGCTCCCCCAACGCAAATTTGGGAAATTGTTCGCCTATTATCGGGCCAGAGAAACCAGAGTTTGTCGCTGCCCGGCAGCTTGAGAAGGCTTCGCTTTATTGCTGAACATTTGCTGGCCATAAAATTTGATTTTAAAATGTGTCAAAAGAGCTTTAAATGTGACAAAATTTGATTACGCCTTTTGTGTTGTTAGCGCCCGACATCAGGACATCAGGGATACGACAGTTTGATTGCTAGGCGCCGCCACGACAGATGCTCTCCCCTGAGAGGGAATTAGTCGGCCATCAAGAGTCCAGCTCATATTAACGTTAATTCCAATTTTGTTTGGCTTGTTGGTGCAGCATTGATTAGAGCGCCTAAATATTTGGTTACGACCTGGCTAGCAATTGCCAATCAGCGGACGCAAAATCATAATTTTCCAGCGGCCCACAGCAACAATTGATGGCCGATACGAGGAAAGTTTTTCCAGCTGCGTTCGAGCCTGCACTGGCGCCTGGTTGGGGCTGAAACCCAACTCGTATTGACTGTGCCGCTGCCGATTTTGTTGCAATTACCCGCAGCAAATGTTTTTGCAGTTTGAAGCTCTCTCCATTCATTTGTGTCTGCAGCCCGATGATAATCGAACTCCTGTTTGCCCGGCAGAGCGGGGCAAGTATTTGCAATTAGTGTCAATTAGTGGGGTTTTTAGTTATTGCGCCAAATGCTTGTGCAGTTGGTAAGCGTAGAATGAAAGGCTGAGTGAATGAATGCATTCCGCCTACTAATTGTTGGGGGTGATAGCCGAAGGCTGGATTTCAATTTCGATTCTCGTTCGGATTCCCATCACATCTCACGTGTGCTCCATCCTATTATCTGTTCGCAGAACTAATATACGCTCGGGTGGAGGGACCTGCCCAAGTGCACTCATTACAAATGCCAGCAGCATGCAGAGCAGCTGGCGCAGATGCCGGAGCAGAGCGGGCTGCCGAATTATAAGGACTTCTCCGAACCCCTTGGAGGGGATGCGCTCCCTCGACACTTCAGCATTCGCCATTTGCCACGCAATTTAAAACTTGCAAAAGGTTGCGCCGAGGTTGGGCGAGGACAACAGCGAGGGATATTTTGCAAACAAATAATAAAAATCCAATTTTACATTTAATCACGCGCTCAGTCAAACAAAAGAAGGAACTGAAAAGGGCAGAAAAAAGTTTCGGCAACGGCTGCCGTGTTGTCGCCCAAAGAACGACGTTCGAGCATCAACCCCCCTTGCTGCAGCGCCCATCCATTCAGCAGCCGCTTGCCGGGGACTTCAAGGATCAGGGACTCAGGGCTCAAGGTGACTGAAGTATTTTGCTTAATTTATTGCATTTTCTACGCTGAAATGCGCAAAAACTTTAGCCCACCTCCGGAAAATTAGGCTGCTCGACTGAACGGAACCGAACGCCGACTTCGTTGCTCTCCCTCGTCTGCATCCCCGCACATTATAAATTTAAAAAGCGTGTTAAAAGGGGTGCGGATCTGCGCCTGCTGCCACCAGGAGCTTAAACCACCCCACCCACCGCGGCTCACAATAAATTTCATTTTTCATCATTGCAATTTCTGCGCGTAATTTTTCGTACATGTCGCACATAATTCATTCCCAGGGCTGTGATGTCGCCCTGCGACACATGGATTAAGTGCTGTGAAATGCTCTCCTTATGTAACCCAACCCCCTTGCTGCGGAGAGCGTGCAAGAATGAATCCTTGAGTAGTTCTTCTTTAAGGGGAAGCAGGCTGCTAATTTCGCATTAGCTGCAAAAACGATCTTTTCATCTTTAAAGCGTTTGTCTTAGTTCATGGCGACTTTGGGCACACATGATGCATCTACATCCAAATTGAGATCCACATCCTTTCGCTTCCGTGGTCCTCGCACCCACGGTCTATGACTGTGACGGCCATGCAGATGTCATCACAGTCTGTTGAGTGAATGACTGCCTGACTGACGTCCCGGAAAGAAATCATGATACATATGATAATGACAATGATTTCACTGCTGACGAAGTCTCCGCCCCCTGCCTCCGTTCGCTGGCCGGGCATCTACATCTGGGGCCTCTCCGTTTGATGACAACTGCCTTGGTGGGGCTAGCCAAGCGGGAACTGAACGTAGAGCTGAGACTGGAGCAGGGAGGAATCATATGTGATGACTGTGAATGGAGATGGACGGACGGATCAGAACCCAGCCAAAGCCAAACGAGACATGGATGTTACTTTTACTGTCAGTCCCAGTGCTAGTACCGCTTCCCACACTACGCCTCCTCCAGTGACAGTTGTACAAGAAATACAAATTTGCAAAATAAGCAGAGGGCAGACCCGGCCAGAGCGTCGAGCAGGGCAGACCATTGTGAGATAAATGACGACATGCTAAGGGAAGTGTCAACTGATTGCGCTGAGCTAGGCAGGCGTAAAAAACACGACTCGACTCCACTCGTCTCGTCTTTTCTTTACTCCTGCACGTGACGCATACGCCTCGTTGTGCGTGTGACGAAGGAACAGGAGCAAATCCAGCGGCTGTAGCTGGAACAGCGCGGAGCCCCTGACAATAAAACACAATAAAAAGAAATTATGAATAAATAATACGCAAAGTAGCAAAAGCTACAACACAAAAACGACAAAAAATTGAATGCAAAGCGGCGTCATCTGTTTATGATTTATATATTTTTTAATATTTGACTGGGCGACAGCAGCACTGACAGACTCACCCCCAGATAGACAGACAGACAGACAGACAGCTAGACAGCTCGGCGACCCAAGCTGTGCTCGAAAATCATCGCCAAGCTAAATCAGCCTTCATTAGCCAAGCATTTGTTCGCCAATTTCGGGTTTAGCTCTGAGCTCACCTTACCGTGGTAGCTTCCTTTTTATTGCCGTTGCTCTTGCTAAATTTAATTAATTTTCACGCCATTTCCGCAGTCGGGTGCCTTGAAAGGATTCGCACGCCGGCCCAGAAATTCTCATTAGCAGCTGCTCAGTGACAAGAAAAGAAAAGAAGTGCGCTCGAAAGTCGCTCTAATGAAATGTTTGCTCGCCACTCGTGTCACTCGCGCATCCGATTGTCCGAGCAGACCGAATAGAGGAGCGCGGGAGGGGAAGGCGAATGGAAAGGCAACCGGAAGTGGCGTTGAATGGAGCGCATTCCCGCTTCCGGCCGAACGCTGCGCCTTGATTAGTCTTAATTAAATTTCGCCTGGCTTCGGCATCCAGCTATAAACTGAAGACTATCCTTATCCCGAGTGTGGCGTCACTTGGTTCATTTCAACAGCTTGTGAGTCCTGGCAGGCACAGTTCTGTTTTCAGATTTAATAGGTTCCAAAATAATTATTATGAAAATCAAAAGAAAACCTAACGATCTCTGTATAGATAGACTAAGAACATAATTTTCTAACTGCCGACAAAGACGTAGCCAAAGAATTATTATCTTTCCTTGCGCGCAAAAAATATTAAAACTCCTCACTTGTCTCCCTTTTCGCAGCTTGCTCTTCTTTAAGCAAAAATACGTTAACCCAAAAATTATGAGCTTCAAATTACATTTTCCGTCTGGCGTTGCCTTTATGTTTTATGAAGTGTTGCAAAAATATCCACAGATACAACCGAAATAAAAGCAAGCGGAGCCAAGATACACAGTGCCGGAGAATGCTGCATCAGCGAAATGGTAAGGGACGAGGGTAGAGCATGAGAGCAGGAAGCGGGGCAGGGTGGCAGAAGGCTGCCCACTTGCGAAACAACATGCAAAAGGATTTTCGTCGATTTTCGAGTGCTGTATCTGTGCCGCTGCCGCTGATGCTGCTGCCACATGTGCTGTGATGTGCTGCGCGAACCTTTGCGAAGAAGGAACCACTTTGCCACGTATCCAGTCTGCATAAACATGGTTCCCCACTCTTTCGAGTGGCTCCTCGCCCTCGTTGCTTTGCCCGGCTACTTGCGACTTTTTCTCCATTTTCCGTTGCCCATTTGGCACTGCCGTTATTTTGTATTTTCCTTAGCACACTTGCCTCGCCGCCACTCACTCGCTGAGGATGCACTGCCAGCGCAGTGCTCAGCGGCATTTATTGTTTCTGGCGCCAGTTGTTGCTATTTTTCCACTTGCAGTCCCTGTTCCAGTTCCAGTTCCAGTTCCCTTCCACTTCCCCCTTGGCCGGTGTACATTACGCGTTCTCAGCATTTTTAACAGTTTATTTGGCGAAGGCATAAAACTAGCCAGCCACCAGTCCTGGCCCTCATCCTGGTCCCAGTCCAAGTTCCGGGCACCCTGCCACTTGCAGGATCGGTATTGATGAAGTGGGCGTGATAGGAATGGGGAATGAGAGTGATCCGTTCGACGAATCTACGCAGTTATAAATTAAGCAACTGACACATCAAATTCCCATCAAATGTTCCGTGTAAACAATGGTTTCAAGGACCAAAACAACGCAGCTAGAGGGAAACAATAAATCCACCCGGAATCCTTAAAAAATGGCATTCCCAAAAAAAGGGAGCAGGAGTCGGGAGAGTCGAAAGAGTCAAACTGCAAGCGCAGCAAGGCAAATACTAAAGAGTCGAGGCGGACCACAATTAACAATGGGAGGGGAGCCTGAAGTTTGAAAAGGGTTTCATCAAAGGGGAGAAACGTTTATGCCTGGGTGTTCGCTTCATTTTATGAGATTTTGATATGCATCGAGGGTGGGAGGAGGCCAGTATTTTTGTGAGCCACAGGCTGGCGGAAAGTATGCCGAGCAGAAGCTCACACATGGGCACGCGGCCGCAGAAAGTATGCAACAATAATCTGGCCTCCACCTGGTCCTGCTCCGGGCCCTGGCCATGCTTCACTCAGCATAATATGCGCTAGCCCGGGCATCCATCCCCCCTTAGCCCACACTCTTTGTGGGCCGCTCTGCGGCAAATATTTTATATGCGTTGCATTGCCCAGTGAATCCTTGGCCTGCCTTTGGCCAGTTTTATTGCCGTTGCAGATGATGGACATTTGGCCTTTGCGATTGCCCCCGCGCGCTCCCCTTCTCCCCTGGCACGTCCTTCTCTCACTTTTCGCTGAGGTCCTTTTTATGAGCCGACTGTCGAACTGATTGGAAGTCAGCGAATTCTTCGTCTCTGCTCTTTTCGCCTTTTTCAAATTTGTCCGTTTTCGTTTTTGCCCTTTTCCACGTTCGGCCAATGGGCACTTCACTAACAGCTTTGAGTGTCCGCACGCTCGAGGTGTGGCGGAGTGGGGTAGAAAAAGCGTGTTTGGCATCTTGAACTGGTCAGTTAGCACTGCGGAATCGCTGGCTCTGCTGATGCAGCAGTTGTCAGTCGGCAGTGGCGCAGGAAAAACACTGGCTATGTTTCTTCTCTTCGGCATTAAGTCATGATACCGCAGCTATCTGAATGCAACTCGAAATATGTGTCGATAAATCAATACTCGAACATTATTCTGCGCCTATTATTGCCACGAAAGTTGTGCAAAAGTCACACATAAAATACAGAATATAAACAGCCACCGCGACAATATGGACATTTGCCGACCATTGTCTCACTCCCCGAACATTTTCTCACTCAGATGGCACCACATCGATATAAACTTGCGACCGGCGGCGACCGAAAATGACATTTCAAAGGCAAACCGAAAACATTTTTCGCCTACAACATTACGCGTATTTTAATGAACATTTTCGGGCCAGCAATCGGGAAGGGGGAGCAGACCGCGGAGAGGGGCCACCGTGCTGCAAATTATGCATGTGGCCGCGTCGACACACGGGTCGTATGTGTGATAAAAACCCCCAGAGCTTTTCGAGTGCGGTTGGGCGCCGAGTGCTGCGCCCCTCTGCAGGCACGATGGGTGGGCTGCAGAAGTCCGGGCTGGACTTTCGGGGTCTCTGGGCCACAACATCATCTCATTAACAATCAGGCGAATCGGCAAGGAGCATGGATGCGACCACGGACCATCTGTCCCCTCGACATGGCTGCGACCCACTCACTATACGTGCCGGGTTCACATTTCAAATCAGTTTGGCACAGCGGCCACCAGTCGGCCCTTTCCCGGGCACATTATTTAAATTCAAAAAAGCGATAACGACCGGGTAATGATGAGGTGCAGCGACTGTAGCGGGGAGAATGGCCGCCGGGCACTGCGACTACTACTGCATCGAACTTCGCTGGCGTTGGCCAAAATTGGTTACGCGTTTGGGTCAACAGATGCCGAAGTCCCGGGGCTACAGATCCGCGTGCGGGCTCGTTCAGTTTGTGACGAGGTCAGAATATTGCCATCGACATATAGCGCCGCACAGTGAACGGGTGACGGTAAAGAGCGACAGGCTAGTTTCCGGCACTGGGTGCGTGTGAAAATGAGTGGCAAAGTGGTCAAAGGGAGTTCTGCAGAGGGAGCTAGTTTTTAGCGCGATTGTCGCTTTTCATTACCATTAAAGGACGCTCAAAAGGCTCAGCACACAACTGTTAAATATCGGTTTCTGCGATCGCCGACTGAACTCAACTCAAATATTATCAAGCCAGCCCTACGGCAGTCTGGTGGTTACATAAAAATGTCTAAAATATGCCAGGCAAACGCATCTCCCATGCCAGCGACTACCCGTTGATGTCATATAAATAACAGATTTAGTGACCTCAGTCCTCGCTCCAACTGGCTTCTCTGTTTGTTTGTTTTCAGCTCTGATCCCTGAGCCCTTCGACCAACAGCCATTGGGCTGCCCGCTGATAACGTGCCCCTGCGCTGTTGGCCTGGCACAGACTAGGCCGGCCGGGCCAGTTGCTTTTTATGCGTCATAACCATGGTGGCAGTGGACGGAAATGCAAACCTAGACACAGACACAGACGCAGACATGGACGCCGACAGCTTTTGGGCCTTTAATGGCCGACGCGAAAGGCAAACAGGAGCTGCAGGACGCGGCTTCGGCAAACAATGGCCGCGCCATCATTGACTGCGTTAATTGCTGTCATTCATTTGAAAAGTCATACGCGCGATTTTCAGAGCGGCATACTCAGGGGGCCGGTATCCTCTTCATCCTTCCGTTGCCTCCTTCCTGCCGTTAAAAGTGATGATTATGCGTTCACTCTTTCGCTTTCATTCGGCCATTGCATCGGCCGGCCTCCATAACATTTAACGGGGCTCCCTTTGTGCTGGGTGAGTCCTTCCCGCTCCAAGCAGCATCATCGATTGCCGTTTGCAGAGAGCAGATCTTAATCCCCGCCGGGTGGGTCCGAAAACAATCTGAGCTGTTCTTTTACTTTTACTTTTATACCGGCCTCTGCTCTCCCCTTCCGTGTCATATTATGTGCTTACTTAGATCCGGGCCAGGAAGGGTACGCTTTTTTCTAGTCCCTCGACCCCTTTCGAATCCAATTTGGCTGCTAAGCCGTCCACATTTTCGTTGTAGTCGTTTATTGATTTTGCCCAAGCAGATGGACCCTGAAAGGGATTCGGCCGGAAGAAGGACGATATGTGGTTGTCATTAGCCACTAAAAACTGGCTTTAAGCATGGCCTTTTACCGGGAATTTAAAGAACACTTCATTTTTTCCTGGTGTATTCATTGATAGCTTGGATGGCCCCCAGGGGAAGCTGGGCGTTGCACTTAGCTTTAATGCGGCACAAAACAAGAGCTGCATATTGCAAATTTAATGCATGGCCCCGTGCAGGAGAGCCCTTCTTCAGAACGGAGCGGATGCACATACATAAATTCCGCTCGTGTGGTTTTCAAAATGCATTACGGCCACGGCAACAGCATCCTCCAGCCACTGACCTTCCTTTTCCCCAAACTCGCCTAAGCTAATCAAGGGCTGAGCCAACAATTTACTTAGCCCGGCTCTCTCGACCCTCCACCCCGGTGAGTCCGGTTCATCGTTGTGGATGGGGAAGGCAGACAGCCGGTGTTTCCATCATATCAGCCACCGCTTTGGCTGCTTAGTGTGAAGCTCCTTACATCCCATTTACTGCGCTTCGCCTGGCCTCATGCATAAACCAATTTGCCGGGCATAAGCACGGGCAGGTGGGCCAGGTGGCCCCCACTTCTGGTAAGACCTCTCCAATTGCAGCAATTTTCCGACTTCGCTTTATGCATTTATGCGCCTTTGTCTGCGGCCACTCCGCTCCTTTTTTCCGGCTGCACTTCCTGTTTTGTTTGTGCTGTTCATCGTCTGCGGCGTCGGGTCATTAATTTGGAAGCGAACACCTCTTGAACCACCTCCGGGGTGTACGGTCCGGTCCGGTCCGGCCAATCAGCTATGCCGACCCGACCCGGTCTCGAGTGGTCAGCAGTCCCCGTCCAGGGGTCCAGGTCTTAGCGCCATTTCCCCAGTGAGAAATTAGGAAATTGCATTTGCTGGCAAAACGAGCCGGCAGCGTCGTAACGGAATTTACGCGATGCACTCCGACACGGATGCGGCTGCCGACCCACTCCGCCGAAGATCTGCAATCGGCACTGCAGTTGTAACCGGAGCCAGGCTTCGACAGCTGGAAATTGCCAAAATGTAAATTCTCGCATGCCCGGCAGGCAAGGCCCAGCCCGGCCCGGCCCGGCCCGGGCATATAAATTTATTGCTCGCGTAGGCAAAGGCCCTGGTCCCCATCATCATCATCGCCAACGCCATCGCTGCTGCCTTCACCATCAGCTTCGGAATGATCATTGCGGCGGTTCGGGGCCCTAAAATATTCATAATCAACGCGGCATTAGCCATGGCTGCGTTTTCATTTCGTTTTTCGGCTTCTGCCGGAGCTCATCAATGAATCAGCATCGCAGCTTGCGGCATAATTGGGGTTATGTTTTAGTTATGAGCTGACTCGGCCATGACGGGATAGGTGGGGTAATGGCGAAGCAGACAGACATACATTCTCCTCCTGGCAGCTCTCTCCGATTTTCAATCAATATTTCTCAAATGGCACCTTCCGGACCTACGGGCCCGTGCAGTGCACTCCTTCTGGTGACGTCTTGCATCCTACCGTCTTTGCTGAAGGGACAATAACAGCCATTAAGTGTGGCCAACACGTAAGCGGGCAATAAACAAGCGTGACAAATGATGCTGCTAAATGAAAGTTGATTGCCAGTTGACGGCCACACCTGTTTCGACTGCAGTCCAGGCTCCAGGATCTGGGCACAACAATCGAAATTGTCAGGGCCATCGAAAAAGAGAGCACGGAAAGGCGAATGGCAGCGAAAAAATCACGACGGGAATTCCACGCATCGGATGTGACTGTCTGTTGTCCAGCAGCTCCTGGTTCTGGCTCTCGTCCTGGGCTAGCCCTATTAATAATGATGGCGGCGACAAAATGGCCGTCGACCCTTTATTCCGCGCACTTCCTCCCGCTCCTCGACGTCACGTGTCGAGGCTGCGTGCGATTTCTACGACAGGACATTGAAGCGGAAGCGCATTCCGCACAAAGGGAGCACGCAGTGAAAACGGTTTGTTTTCGCACCGGGCAGCAGCGAGTCTTTGGTATCCTGTCCCGCTGCTTTCATTCAAATTGCCGTCCTGACACATTGCATTCGATGGACAATAAACGATGCAGTAAGTTCACAACAGACTGCCAAACATCTTTGAGCCCAGCAAACTGTCGTCTTTCAAATCAATCTTAATTGGAAAAGAGTTCTGGCTTTTCAGGTGACGTTGCTCTCACCAGTGACAACCAGCACGTAATTTGCCACAACTTTTGGATTAAAGCAGCGCCAATCGGACAGCCCTTAAACGGGCTCCAACCTCCTTCCTGACTCGACTAGTCAGACTCGTCTTGGGGCCCCACCACGAACATTTTAAAACTCCCTTTGGTTGTCAGGGACAGACCGAGGTGTTCTGGTCTAGTCTGGTCTGGTCTGCCAACCGTTCCCTGGACGGCAAATTACTAATTGGCAAGCAAAACGCTCCGCTTGTTGTCCAACAAACAACGACAACCACAGGTACGACGTCAGAGGAGAAGCCAGTCGTCTGACTCTGGCTCTGGTTCCGACTCCTGCTCCTGCTCCTGCTCCTGCTCCGGCTCTGGCTCCGGCTCCGACTGCCGAGGGATGCCATCCGAAGGTGGCACACATGGCACACAAGCTTCATTAACTCAAACTATGCTGCATTTTGCGATTATCAAATTGTCTTTACACACATGGAGCCAACGATTGAAGCAGAGATGAACGGTGACGAGGAGAGCTTGAGCCAGGGGACACTGATGACTGCTGATGGCGAACTACTGCCCAGGAGAGACAGGGGAGATGTTCGGGACACGGCAACCGCAGAAATATGAAGCGCATGTGGCAGAGAGCACGGGCCGGGAGAAGTGGAAAGCCCCGAAATGCTTCGGGGTATTTTGTTGTGCAAACAACCATGCAAAAATGCAGCAGACGGTGCGAGACCGATGTTCCTATTCTGGGAACGATGAAGTCCTGTTCGGAGCGATGGACACCTGACGTGTGGGTGGGGAGATAATGCGCAGTGACAAACTGCCGTACTGGACTGGCCCGACCGGCCGCATTATCGCACCTGATGGCGATTAGAGACTCCTCGACCACGACGGAGCTCTTAAATTTCACGTGCTGCTGCAATTGATTGAAAGTGCGAAGCGGGCGACGGCTTTGATTGATGTCGGCCAGAGGTGAGCATGGGACTTAACCAGCACAGGTCCGGGCGCCAGGGTAAACCATTCCAGATAGCCTGACTGTCTACAACTAGCCTGTCGCTAGCAAAAGTTCCCCAGTTACCGCTGCCTAATGAACTCCCTGGGAACTCCGCATCCAAGTTGGAGCTGAGCCACTGCATCCCCTTGCCTCCCGCGAAGGCTAAACTCAAAACAAAACAAAGCAAAACTTTCTCTAATGCCGGATGTAGGTCATTGTGTTGGGTTGCAGCTCAACTTTGCGAACCCAATCTCTGTCGTCCCTAGGCGGTGCCGGCTACGCAAATATTTTCCATTTAATTAACGCATGAAAACTAGCTGGCGCAGGACGGGGCTAGTGTGGCAAGGAGCGTCGCTGCAGATTAAAATAAATTGCATGGAAATTTATCATTCGAACCCCGAGCCAGACAACAGCCAAAGAGGAGAAGCAGGAGAGCGGCAACAACAACTTGACACAGTTGCAAAAGTTGGCAAGAAAGTGGAGCTTTGGGTCAGTTTTTCAGTATGTGCGGGCCATAATTAATCATAATAAATGCGGGCAAGGAGGGGGAATAGGGCGCGGGAATTAGGCAAAGCGGCGAGGAAAAAATAACCACAATTTCCCAGCATTTTCTTTACCATCAAAATAAATGAGCCAATTAAGCGGCGGCCAAAGGCGCCCCTGGCCCACCTGATGAGGGTGCGCGGAGTGGGGCTCAGTCGCAAATCCCCGAGCTGAAATGGCTGGGTCCAGGTGTTGCGCATCATCACCAGCGATGAAGATTCATAGGAAGTTGCTCGGTGGCGCGATAAATTTATTTATATCTCTTTTCGGCCAGACCGTGATTGGGACTTTGGATGAAGGTCCTTTGTAGCTTGTTGACTGGGGTTAAATCGTTCGAAAATAGGATGCTAATGAAACTGATGGATCTGTTAATTGTTAGCGACAATCGAGCTTGTGGAAGCTCGTTTCCGTGGATATTCGTGGCGGCTTCTCCCCGATCGGACTGCGAGAGTTATTCCGGGTTGCTAGAATCTTTTCTGCTGATTTCAGTCTGGAGGGTTCGAGCGTAATCTATTTTTGTACCCAAAGCTGGAAAAATCCCCGCTCGACAATGTATGATTATTTTCTTACTTGCCTTGTCTTTATTGCGTGGCCAATAACTTGTGTCTGGCGTTCTCTAAATAAAATGAAAACGAAACTCATAATTACGGCATGATCGAAAGGTGCTTAGGTAACTGCTGTGTTATTACCATGTAACTCATGCGGCTACTTGCTTGATTAACCCAGATAATTCCAGCTTCCGCCGACTCGGCACGAAATGCGCCGCCCAGCCACTCTTCCCCTTTCAGCTAAAAAGCCGCTTTGCGAGACTATCTCATCACTAATTTTATTGTCAACCTAAAACTAAAGCGCCAGCTCGACTAATTATTGCACTAGCTAGTAACAAGGCACAAATCACGGCCCAACTGTTGACTGTCCTTTGCCGTGGGCGCCTCCTCCTCTCTGGCACTCGCAGGCTCCACCGCATCCAGAGACCTTTGCTGCTCCTCAGAGGCGGCTGCCCAGACTACCGCAAAGGCGGCGCCGGCGCCCAACAGCGAACCGGCCGCAACATCCGACCAATGGTGCTTGTAGTCCATGACGCGACTGAGGGCCACGAACGAGGCTAGGGCCACACAGGCCAGCTGGAGCACGGGGCCCAGCATAGAGCCGGGCAGGGGCCAGCGGCGGCGGTGAAGATGCAGGGCCACAAACACCAGGCCGTAGAAGGCCATGGCCGAGTGGCCGCTGGGGAAGGATACTCGCATGTCCCGCAGCACCTCCTCGCTAGCTCCTGACAGTTCAGGTCGGCAGGAGTAGTCCTCGTGGTAGCTTAGGTCAGCTCCGTGCACCCCATCATCGCAGCTCCCTCCATCCGGAAAGTGCGGAAGGCAGACAGCGAAGAAGTGGGGTCGCAGGCGGCCGATGGTGTGTTTCCCGATGCCCTTGATCATGTCGTTCGCCACGTAGCCGTAGAGGTACCAGCGGGCAGTATTATACACGGGCCAGAGGTGGCCCCAGTGGCTGGCGCCTCCCTGCCAGCACAGCAGGCACTCGAGCAGGACTACGCCGAGCAGCGGAAGGTGGAGGCCCAGCCAGTGCAGCTGGGTGGGGCTCACGGTGTTCTCGTGGTACGGATACCTCAGGGATTCGTCGTTGCAGAAGAAGCCACGCTTGGTGGTCGGCCCCCAGAAGTAGCCAAAGTTCTCAACGAGGACGATCAGGATGCCTAGTAGGGTCAGGTCCACCAGCAGGCGGAAGGGGGGCCGGATTCGCAGGCTGAAGCTCATTTTCGGTTGCTGGCTTTGGTCCGTATCCGTGCGATCTGTCCGACTGTTCACTGATCTACGACTCGGGCGAACGCGGACAACAGCCCCCAGCAATCAGAGCTCAGACCCACTCGACTGGGATTATTAATAAACAATTCGCATTGTTGCCTCTGATTACATTATAATACTCAGAAATATTTTCCGTTTGCGTCGAAAATATTTGTGCTGCCCGCCGTCAGCAGATCTATGCGCGATACCTACTGAGTGATCGGAGAGTATGTGAGTAAAATGAGCTAAAAGCAGGTACTTAGAATGAAGCGAACCATTTATAGACTTAAAGTATTTATAATCAAGGCTGCGATATTATTAGAAGTTTGACTTTGGGGAATCCCTTTTATTTTTACCGTCAATTGAGCGTAAAACTGGTTTCATCAAATTCCTCGTAAAAGTAATTCCAAGTTTTCAGGCAGCTTTTTGCATAGTGTGTTCTCTTAGTGAGCGTGTCTTGCATACATTGATCTCTGATCGGTGCATCCCCTATAAAAATAACAAAGCACTCAATTTCGCGGTTGTCAACTTGTTGCCACGCACGTGCTGGCGGTGATAGCGCTACCTTGTCCGCGTCTGGCCCTGGAAAGATCAGCGGCAAAACACGCGATTGCTGTTGGCCGCTGTCGAGTCGGAGTCCAAGATCTCCGGCTGACGTAGACCGAAGTCACCGAGAAAGCCCCGGAAGCCGAAAAGCTCGGCAAAGCTCGCCAGATCACTCTCGGGGCTCTCTCTGGAGGCTTGTTAATTGCTGGGTCAGGGGTCCATCAAAATCAGATTAGCTCGGCTTGATTCACCAGAAGGCGCACCAATTGAACCCCTTCGGAGAGCTGCGGCGCCTTCACACGATCGGCGAAGCAGCGTTTCTCGGGAGGCCGGGCTCTCGGGTGACGCAGCACAAGAGGCACTTGCCGCCGCGGCGAATTGTTGATGAGTCATGGCCAGCACACATTCCAACCAAAGCCAACCAGGTATGACAACACTGCGCGAAAAACTGTGTGAACTGAGCTGCGCCCTAGCTAAGTAAATGTGGGTGGGCTGACATTGAAATGTGAAATGTTTACGAGTAAAAAACACAACAGAAACCGATAAGCGAGCACGCAGACAATGGGGCAGGTTAAGACTGTGAGCACTGTAAACAAATTTGGTGAACTTATTTATTTTACTTTTAGCAGTTAGAATTTACAAATAATAATACGAGGACTTACACGTAGAATGGGATTACAGAGAGATACTAATGGGAATTATACAAATGGTGGGTGTTGGCTCTAGGACTAATGCTATTCCCCGGGGTGTAGATACTACAAACTCAACTCGGAGCGATCTTCGGTATATTCTTTATTGCTACCTTTGGAATGTTTCGAGCAAACAAGGCTCTTGGGGACGTCTCAGACCTTCGTACAGTACTGATCGTCGTTGTAGCTGCTGTTCGCTGAGTAGGGCGGCGGCGTGCTGGGGCACACCTCCTCCTGCAGGGTGGCCGCAGTATTCTCCCGCCGCAGCCCACCGCCCAGTATGGCGCCCACGCCCCCGTCGAAAGGCAGGTCGAACAGCCGGGCTATGTAGCGGACAGTGATCAGGGCTCCGGCGACGCCGATGAGGGATCCGGCGAGAACGTCGGACCAGTGGTGCCAGTTATCCATCACGCGGCTGAGAGCCGTGTACCAGGCCAGCATGACCAGTACGAACTGCACGAAGTGGCGGCTGAGCTTGGAGCCGCGCCAGGTGAGCTTCCGCTGCAAGTAGACCGCCACGTACACCATGGCGTAGAAGACCAGGCTAGAGTGGCCGCTTGGGAAGCTGAGGCGCGCCTGTCGCACATCCTCGATGGAGTAGCCCTCGCCGGCGCACTCGTAGTTTTCCACGTAGCGGTGCAGATTCGCCGGGTCCGAGCAGAGGCTGCCGTCCGTCAGCTGTGGCTGGCATACGGCCAGGAAGTGTGGGCGCAGACGGCCAATGGTGTACTTGCCCACCTCGGTGGCGTCGAAGGTGAGGAGCATGCCGAAGCAGAAGTAAGTAAACTGCCGGGCCAGCTCCACGTACCAGGTGGAAACGCGCCATCCGAGCAGGTCAACCGTGGTCGAAATCTCTCCAGCTTGCAGGTGGCGCACGTACTCCACCAAAACAAAGAGGAGCAGCGGCAACAGTCCCACGATCAAACCCAGCATCACCGGCGTTATCGTGTTGTCCCGGAACGGGTAACTGATGCTCTCGTCGTCGCAGAAGAAGCCCCTCCGGATGGGATCCACTGCAAACTCGTACACGCAGATAGGTATAATGAGGACCACGAACACCAGCAGCTCCAGGAGCAGTCGCTGGGTCAGCCGACGGTCCGCTGCTGCCGGAGGGGTGCTTGCAGCGGAGGCGGGAGTGGAGGCAGGCATCGAGACTGACACGGATTGATCTTCGGCCGCGTCGCGCATTTCGGGGACGGGTCGTGTTGGCTTTAATTAGTTAATATTCCAAATGGGCTCTATGCTCGTCGGCAATTAGCTCTTCGCTTCGCTTGGTTTTCACCCGCCGCGGTCGTTCGTTGTTTCGGGTTCGTTGTCAGAGACTGACTGAGTCCGGTTCGTTTGGATAACGTTCTTTTAATTTAACGCTCATTTGGTGGGCGAGACTCTCCGAGCATGGGAGAGCTCAGCACTCTTCCCCAATCGTCAGCTTCTCTGCGTCAGAGGAATTGCTTTATTGCCTATTTTTATAGAAGTTGGCCGTCTCCGGGGATCTCAGTACGGTTGCGGTTTTGTTTTCTGCATATGTCTAGATTAGACAAGACCCCACACCCACTGAAAGAAAAAGAACAATTTTATTAAAATATGCGATAATAAAAATTAATGTTTTTACACCAAAATACATATGGGATACAAGGGTATAATAGCATAGTGCCAGCTGAAAAGACTGAGACGAATTCATGTTCTTGATCATCATCATAAGCAGAATCAATTTAGCAGTTCCGTCTGTTCGTCTGTGAAACAACATATCTCAGAGACTATTAAAACCAGCGCTACTAAATTTGGTGACATCAATTACATAGTTTACACGCCGGTCCAATTTCTTTCAAATTTGCATTTCAAAAATATGATCATAATTACGCAAAGCCATGTAACTAACTCCTATTGATTTAGCTAAATAATTTTTCCGTTAAATGTCCGGGAAATGGTAACCACTGAATGCCGTTTACTTCTTTGCGATAAAGAAATAAAAGTGGAAGTTAGTGCTACATTTATGCACATTCAAGTCTTTTACAATCATTTTGAAAAGTGGAACATTTATTCCTCTTGCTGTTCACAATATAAACTATAAACTAAAAAACCACAGCACGAACAATGTGATCGGCCATGACAGGGGGAAATTTCTGGCAGTGCAGTAGCTCAAACAAGCTCAAGATCACTTTGATAAGATAAATTAGAGTGTACGAGATAGCCACGAACGCCTGCCGGGCCTTCTTAGTGTCAAATCATTGCAATTCAGCGCTTTTCTGATTACTCAGTGTCTCCACTCAGTGCAATTCAGCGCTTTTCTGATTACTCAGTGTCTCCATTACGGATGATCACAACGGCTTTCTGCGCAGTGATGGACCATAAAGGAGCCGTAAGCCATCGATAAGAGCGGATCACCTAGCAGGCTGTGGGGGGAGTGACTCACGGGTTATTCATTGAGTGGAGCCCTATTGTTCTAGGGCATTATCCGCGATATTCGCATTATCAGAGACGCAGACCGGCAGTTGTGCTTGACTGGAGCGCCACACTCGAGCAGTCGCTAATCTCCCGCCCAAGAATGGCCCCCATTGTGGACCTCTGCTGGACAGCTGCTCTCTGATCTGCGCGACATCCCCGGCGGGGTGCGGGAAAGGGGGCTTCTGTGTCCAGCATGTGCACAAAGTTTAACTGTCAATTACATTAAAAAATGGAAAACATTCAAAGCGGGCTCCCGGGGGCCCTTCGCTCGCCCTCTCACTTGCACACAGAAAAAACAAAGCGAGTTCGATCTAAAATTGGTCTCTTTTTGAAAAATATAAGAAATAAAACATGCCATCAAAATTAATTTGTTACAACTTGAAATAGATCGTAAATCGATTAGAAATTGACGTAACAAATTAATTATATTAGCCCGAAAGTCTAATGTTTTATGAAGTAAAATAACAACTTGCTTACTAAAAATGTCTTTTACAGTATTTACAGCTCTTTTCCTGCTTGCAGAATCCTGATAATATAATTTTAAAAATAATGATAAGACTCCTGGTTAAATTCTCTCTGTGCACCCGCTCTCGTATTCATATTCGTATTCACAGACGCCTTAATAGTGGGACGTCAAATGGCGCGACCTTTAATTGAATGAATAAGCGACATTTGATTGAATTAAGGCGGCTTGTCTCTGCGAGAGTGCATCCCTGTTCGGTGCTCCGTTTCTCATTCTACATACAAGCCTTAAGTTAGTTTAAAGTAGTACCTGGATCACTCCTTTAATCCTTAGCTTTTTCAGATTTCCTAAGCCATTTTTCTCACTTTTAATTGAATTTTAACGATCGGTTTCTAGTTTAATGTCTCTCGTTCTCACTTTCCGTCTGTGTAAACAAATAAAGCGTTCGCTTCACGACAGTTTACTATGGGTTTATTTATTTAAACGCTTTTCAGAAGCCGTTCTAACCCGATCCACAAAACTTTAAGCGCCGCTTCCCGATCGCGACTGAGCTCAGTCTGCCACGGGTGGTTGCGTCCGTCGTTGGCGTGGTAAACAGATCGAAGCTGATCTCTATCAGGGGGGAACAGACCGGGCAGAGAGAGGCACTGGAAGAGAGTGGTCAGCGACAACCACTTGTGGATCGTAAGCATAGGTTCGGAGCCCCGCTGAGCCGAAACTGGGTACTGAACTCGGCTGGCAGAGGGCAGTTCTGAAATGTGTCCAAAAGTGAGCAGTGAAATATGTTCTATTCGAGTATATCATCCCCAAAATCCTTCAAAGAAGTGGTCGGCCAAGAGCCCATTGAAATGGCTCTTGCATAAATTCTTAGAAATTAAGCCGACATTTCCTACTTTTCAATATCAGGTCAATTTTTATCTTTAAGGTAAATTGTAGCTTGAGAGAAATTTGGTCCCCAAATATCACTTTTGTGTTTTTTTTTATAGCAATTCCCCTAGTTAGAGTTGTTACCCTAAAAAATCTGCCCTTAGGCTACACCATTTTAGATTTTTTTCATGTGTGTGTATTAAATAGCACCAACTAAAAAGCGTTCTTTTAAACACTATTGAAATTCCCCGATAGTTATGTGGGATAGACCTATAAAGCTTCACTTAGCCACAGTTTGGGTAACACTTGAGACGTGCTTTAAGTGGTTGTACATTTACTTCTTCAATCTCACAGCCTAGCATTTTAGTTTTTACACGTTCTGTGCAGCGCGCAAAGTATGAAATATTTTTATTCTTTACATAAACAGATTATTGACGCACTAAGAAGTATGTTTATTAAATGCATTTTTTTCTCGAAGGTCTGTAATATTTCTTGCCCCAAATTTATGTAAGTTTAGCCAATTTTTTATATATCATATATCTTTCAAAAGCAATTCTAAAATTTCATTGTATTGTCTGATTAAAAATAATTATAAGTGTTATCATGAACCCAGCTGTTGTCGTCATAGAAGAGCTCTTCACTTCTAGCCGTAAAAGACATGTCGAAAAACAATTAAATAAACTAATTTAAATAGCAACATTTTTTAATAATTTAAAAGCATTTTATTAATCTCAAAGCTAATCCTCTACATAGATCAGTAGCCATATGTGGCTCGGTTGTAATATCCCGCGTATCCGTAGATCTGCTCGTTCCTGGGCCACTGGCGCCTCTTTACCCGAACCTCCGCGAACAGGTGGGCTATGAACACCGTCGCAAAGAGAGCCACAAGGCCACCGAGTACGGCTCCTGCCGCCACGTCCGATATGTGGTTCTGGAAGGTGGAGATGCGCTCCCAGCAAACCACTAGGGCCAGCGATCCGCAGGCCAGCTGAAGGGTTGCGCGTACGAGTCGCAGCCAGGGCGCGAATAGCCTGGCCTGGGCGTAGAAGATCAAGAAGCCCATGGCGTAGCTGGTTGTCGTTACAAAGCCACTGGGAAAGGAGTGGCGCACTACAGCCAGCAGGTCGGAGGAGGCGGCGAACTCCGTGCAGCCAAACTCCTCGACAAAGGCGGTCGAGTTTCCCCCAGAAACGGATGTGCAGCTCTCAAGTTCTTCCTCGCCCCACGTGGGCTGGCAGACGTCCAAGAAGTGTGGCCTCAGCCGTCCTGTCGTGTGCTTGGTCAGCCTAATGGCCAGCAAGGTCAGTCCCAGTCCGAAGAGGTACACGCCGACGGTCTTGTAGCACTCGCTAATGAAGCTTGGGATGCGGGCGCCCACGAAGACGAAGCGCTGCTTAAGCTCCGCAGATGTGGGCACAAAGGCGGCGCGCAGCATCTCCACCACCAGGACGAAGGCCGCGGGGAGGATCACCACGGCGATCGTCAGATGAACCTTCGTGAGCCACGGCTGGCGATACGGGTACTGCAGGCTGGCGTCGCTGCAGTGAAAACCCCGCTGGACGGTGGCCAGCTGCTGGGGCAGAACCACCATGGCAACGCCATAGATGCCCAGCAGGATGAGGAAATCGATGACGAGCCGCGAGAGCAGACGGGTGTTTGGGTTGCCGCACATTTTCACACTGAAGAATGGGCGGACGGAAGGTATGGGATTCTTCTGGCCAGTTCGGAGCGGAGCTCATTTGCATCTCCATCGGCTCAGTATTGTTGGAGGTTACTGCCACACAAACTTGTTTCACAAACCTTTGTTTTGTTTTTCCCCTGATCAGGCCGCGGCTCTCGTCTCTCTCGTCTATCGACAGCTCAAATATGCTAAGGTCTCGATAATTTATTCCTAATTTCTAAAGCTGGAATCTACTAATCGGGCGGGGGGTTCGACCCACTCCGGCAGGTGTTGAGGTTGTTTTTTTGCGCGCTATGAACTTGTTGTGTCCGTGCGGAGAATAGCACGAGTAACTGTTAATCTTTGCAATATATTTCTGATTGAAAACCCATTTATCTTGGCATTTATTCATTCTTGCCTTCGTTGTAACTCCCTTGGAGTGTGCTAAAGTCGTTGTAACAAAAATTAACTGTGGTGTCTTTCTCTTTTCAGGTAAGCCAGATGCCACTGCTACTCACCTAATGGGGCTCGAAGATGGGATGCCGCAACTTTCGAAAATATCTGAAAATTGCCCCGATAAAACGCATTCTACTACGCAAACTTTCGATAAGTCATTAGTCGCGTCACCGTATCGTAATTAATATTTATTTTTCTAAAATACCGACAACAGAACAACAATTTCGTGCAAGTCTGGGTTTGAAGGTGAGGGTGTGTGAGGTTATCCCAGGTAAGATTCGCTAAGCACCAGAACCGCCGTCTCAGGGCACGTACCCGTAGTTGTGATAGGTTTGGGCGTACTGCGCCTGCGCCTGGGCAGGATGCGCCGCCAGATAGGGAAGCGTGCCGAAGGTGTAGGCCGGAAGGGCAGGCGGCTGGCCAGAGGACACCGCTGCTGCTCCCGCCTGCGACTTGGTGGAGCTCTTGGGTGACACCTGGGGCTTTCGCAGGGTGTTTGCCGAGTAGCCGGCCTTGGCCCATCGCCTGCCCGCGAAGAGGTCCGCTACATAGGCGCTAGTAAGCCAGGCGAACACCACGCCCATTACTACCCCTGCTAGCACATCGCTCCAGTGGTGATAGTAATCGGTGATCCGAGTCAGCGAGACATACCAGCCGAACATGACGAAGAGGAACTGCAGCAGGTGCTTCAGGAGCTTGGACACACGCGTGCTGAGCGCCGCCTGCAGGTAGATGGCCAGGTACAGCATGGCGTACATGGCCATGCTGGCGTGGCCGCTGGGAAAGGACTGGTTGAGTTGCTTGAACTGGAAGTCGGACATGTTGGCGTTGCTGCAGGTGAAGCTATCGATGTATCGACCCAGGTTCTGGACGTCCTGGCAACTGCTCCCATCCGGCAGCATGGGTTGGCACACGGCGTAGAAGTGCGGCCGCAGGCGTCCAATGCACAGCTTCGAGAGCATCGTGGTGAATGTGACCATGGCCAGGCCGTAAAGGTAAAAGATGGCCTGACGGTACAGCTGGCCCAGACGGTGGCCAATCCGGCAGCCATCGTGCTTGCCGCCCGAGTCGCGCGGCGGTGCACCGGGCAGCTGTTTGAAGAGCTCCACAACGGCGATCACTGCGGTGGGTCCGCCGAGGGCAATGGCGATGAGCAGCTCGTGGCCGATGGTGCTCTCGCGGTACGGATAACCCAGGGACTCGTCGCCGCAGAAGAAGCCGCGTCGGAATGGACGAACTAACTTGTGGAGCAGGAGACTGGCCACGCTGAGCGCCGCCCAGATCAGCAGGTCGCAGAGCCCGCGGGCCAGCTTCGTGTACTTGGACATGGATGCACGGGGATTCACGCACTGCGGCGGCTACTGAACGAGTGGCAAGCGGTTCGACTCGACTCGACCGACTGAGAAGCCGCGCTTAACTAACCGAGCGAAGCTGGTGAGTCGCCCAACCTGGCCGTGATTTAGGTTCCTCTCTCTCGCCCAACTCGCCCAGCTCACCCAGACCAGCCAGCTATTCTCTTTCTTCGCAGCGCTCTGCGGTCCGTCAGACACAGGCGGTGCGTGCCACGCCCCCGGCTGCTCCAGTCCCCGCTCCCCAGCAGACAGTTGTTATTGCTGGTGTTGCCGGGCAACGTCGGAGCCTCCCATGCCATAAACATTTGTTGGATGTTTGCTATTTTTATTTTATTAATTACAAACAAGTGAATTCCCTCATTGCGCCTACAGTCCGAGAAACCTCTGGCTAATTGGCAGACAAAAGCCAATAAAGCCGCAGGGGGTTGCGAAACGGCGACGGATATTCGGTGCAGGTACCAGAAATGCAAACTCCCTCAGTGCTCGTATTTCATCCATAATCTGCGCGAAAACAAACGGATCGCGCAGCTCAACACCCACCTCCGCAGAGTGCTGGAGAGTGGAGTGGAGTGCAGACCCCATTGTGCACACGTCGAGAAACTGGTTTCACTTATTGCTCATAAGCCAAGAGAAAATAGTTGGCAAAGTCCGACTCCGATAAGGCTCCGCGGGCGGAGAGGCGGTCCGATGGAAACTGGTTTCAGCGGCGAGAGTCTTCGCTGCAGATCGTGCTCCTTTTGGGATGCGTGTGCATAATTTCCTAGTGAGCAGCGGCTGGAACCGAGACAAGAAGCGGTGGAAAACCCAGTCGATGCGAACCACAATGGGCACCACTCAAGCCTGAAGCTGGCTTTCTGAGTCGTCCATCGCTGGGGATTTTCACTTTTAGGGATTTCTCGACCAGTGATTCACCCGCAGGCTTCGATTGCGCCCTCAGCAAAGGCAGGTGATTCCGCACCTGCTCGATCCCCGCTCCGTGACGTAGCCACGCAGTGCATTCCTCGCGTTGTGACGCTTGTGACGTCGGTCGGAGCTTAAAGCTTTTTTAGTGATAAGAAACTGGTTTGCGTCGAGATTCTTTCCGCTGCTTATTTTTATGGGATTGCTAATTGAAATGGCCCGCAGACAGGGCTGGAGCGGGTCAGAAGCGGGATGCGATGCGGCTCGTTAGCTTGTAAAATCAACACAGAGCATCGACCATAATTCAGTGCTTATTTCAAAGCTATTTTTTCGATATTTGCGTGTTAATTTGGTAATTATGATAATTTGATCCAATCACAAATAAACATTTTTTTTTTTTAAATAGAAGAGTTTGGCAATTCTTCTACAAACGAGCTGTAATCGTAAACAGAAGCCTCTCATCTTTGAGAATGAAAATGAGTTTATAAATATACATTACAGCTGGTTTTTACAGTTTTTATAGAAAGAGTATCTCGTGACTAATTACTGGTTATATCGACATTCGTTATTAACGGAGAGTGTTATCCGCAAGTGGGTTTCTGGGGTTCGATCGCTCTGAGTGCACTGCACGTGCAAGGAATTAAAATCAATTCAAGTTGATCTCAGCTAAATTGCTCAATCCCCAGAGCATCCATCGTTAGGATAGGTTTGAAGACCTTGAAGGGATCTAATAGAACCCACTGATTATTGTAGGTCTATTTCCTGTCCCAATTGCACTTCTTACACCTTACTGCGGCTGCATACCAGACCTGAGATACCCCTGGCTAACCCCCCCCCCCCCGCAAATCGAATTCGCGATTACTCGCCGTGTTGGGGGATGTCAACACAGTTTCGTTGTCACAGCGCAAACAACAAACAGTGCCCCATGCTAATCGCAAAACGCCAATGCCAAGTGCGTCCCCCAGCAGGGAAGGGGGCGCTGGCAAACTCCAGCAGATCGGATCGGATTGGATGACAAGTAGTTCCTCATTAGCTTACTACGCCGCAGTGGCGTCCGTCTCGGTATCAGCTGGGCATCGGTCCCTCCTCACACCTCGCTCTGCTGATTTCAGCACCTTTGGGCTTATCAACCGGCGACTCAGCCAGGAAACGTGCGATCTACAAGACAAAATTATATATTTACACAGCTTCGAAATCGGTTGTGTCAGCGGATTCAGCCTGGAACTGCACAGGAAGTGCTTCTTAGGTTCGCAAAATCCGATCCAACTTCGAATATTTGCCGCGTCAGATTCATAGTGAGGGGTATAAGATTATTTGTTGGCTTGTGTAATCCGCGAACACCCGCTGGATCTGCGTATTTAACAAATTATGCCAATAATAAATTCGGATTTATAGTCGCCCAAGTCGAAGGTGTCACCGGAGGGAGGGCGATCCCACCTGCCTTATAAAACCAGAAGCCTTACGATCGCCAGTCAGCTTCTCGGTGCAAAGATGATAATCATGATCACTACCGAATACTGGTTTCTTAGCGCGTGCTGCGGTCGGTCATTGATACAGCTTGGCACATTGGCGAAGGGGGCGTATCGAACCCAGCTTACGGGGAACCTGAGCTGAGTTAGGCGAAGCGCATAACTGGGGCAATGCAACCAGAATAGGTTGTCCCATTAACTAACATATTAGAGAAATGAATTAAAGATACTTGAAAATGTTTATTTCAGGTTTGTAGATTTTAAATTAATTAATTTGATGATTCTATAAGATTTAAAGTACACAGGGAGAAGTATAGATTGCGAAAATAAATGGTAGTAAATATTCTGTAGAAGTTCTCATAACAGATACAATATCCTGAACTGACCATTTTTCCAGCAAATTTTAATGCTATCTGTGTAAAAATCAATTATGGATACTTCAAAATGTTTATTTATTTCCCCCTTTTGAAATTGTCAATTGCTCTAAAATTTAATAAATAGCTTAATACATTCAGCAGCATCCCAGGTATGCCACTTGTATCTTTTAGTTCTTACTATATAACAAAACAGGAATTTTTAGAATTTACTATAAAATAAAAAAGGAATCTAAAAAAAGAAGACAAAAAAAAGCGAACGGGTATTGCAGATTCCAATAAGATCATTGAAAATATTTATATAAAACAAAAAAGTAATAATAGAAGATCCAAAAATATAAATTCAAAGGACTTTTAATTGGATTTTTATAAACGTCAAAATATTTAATAAATGTTTTAATTGCTGATATTTTTCAATCGTTGTTAATAACACAAATGGTGTGGTCTGACAAAAATTACAATTCCCTAGACATAAATCAAGACTCCATTATTATACCAGATCGCTCTCAGATCAATTATAATCGATAATTATCAGAATACAAATACAGCAGGAAATTATTTAAGTCTTTTCATTTGATATTTATATTTATTGTACTTGGAAAACAGTGCAAAATCTAATTTAACATTTTTCACCCAAAATATTCTGGAATTCTTACTTAAAATCTGGTCTTGTGACATCCGGTGACCCTCTGAAAAAAGTGCTTGCACGCTGACTTTGAACTTGACATTTTAAAGCAATGAAGAAAATAAAAAAGCGAACTCACTATATAAATGTTGGAAAATTTAATAAGACGAGAATACAAATATATCACATTTTAATTTTAAGATACGTTAATAGAATATTTTATTATATTTGTTAATCTTGTTGATTATTTATATATTTATTAGCCAACCAAATTTACCAAAAAACAATAAAAATAATTATACTTAAATTAAAATATTTATCTAAAGATAATTAAAATCTTGAACGTGTTTCCTTAGAAGCACTCCTTGGGTATGTTCTATGTTCTTATCATTATTAAATAAAAAAATATATCGCTTCCTGTACAAGGCAGAAAATGGTTTATAAAAGACTTAAAATCGGTTGGTTATTCTTTTTAATTTGGCGTAAATGATATACATTTATTATGAAATCATTTAATTAATTTTAATTAATTAATTTTAGAATAGTTTATCATACCACAAACACCGACAAACCAAGGTAACTGCTCTGTATGCACTCAGCAAGGAACACTCTTCGACTTGGCCATTTGCATACACCTGGGACACGTTGTCCATTGTCCGACCAATTCGGAGTAATTTCCTTTCAGTGGGACTCCGAAATTAGCATAAATTAACAGCAAATAGTTGCAAGCCAGCAATTCCGATGTAAATTGAGCACTTGAAAATTGCCATAAAGAGCCCGATTCGTAGTGCAAATACGAAGTGGCCATAAACTGACTGCAGTTTATGCACTCTGGCCGGCTCCAGCCTCAGTTCCAGCACAGCTCCAGCATTCGGAGTCCGGCCAGTGTTTGCCTTCGTCTCCGTTTCCGCCCCTCCCAGTAGGCCCCATTGAGCTCCGCTTACTCACAGGGGCCCGAGCAACGACCTACATCAACGCAAATGCCACAAAGGCACGCAGCGGAGCAGCAACCGTCTTAAGTCACGTTGGAATGACCTACTCCAATGGCCACCGCAGGCAGCCGAAGGAACTCCTGCGGTCCACTCCACTCCCAGCCGCATCCATCTGCCTGGGCATCCGCATTTCGAGCGACTCGAATGCAACTCTTTCATTATGCGCAAATGCCAAGTCGACGGCAAACAAACCTAAACAAACTGAGCAGAGCAAACCTTGAAACAATTCAATAGTTTCCTCATTAGCAACATTCGAGCCGCAGCCAATGGCGACGGCAGAACGAAGTCCACTGTGCAAGAACGGTTAAGAACTTGCAAAATGAAATATACTTAAAATGATTACTTGTATAACACTCCAATAAGAAAAAAAGCACAATTATCTTTTTTACCAAGGTGATGATTATTTTTTATTTTTATTTTTTTTTAACTTTCCAACACAACACAATCTCAATAGCGAAAAATAAAGAGTTACCTTTCAATGGCATTAAAAATTTGAGACCCACGAAGTGCTCGAAACATTTCTAACTAAGAATATTCTTTTCTAATTAAGTATTTTAACTAAATTGAATTTTAAAATCATATTTAAATTATTTTAATGTTTCAAAAATATACGGAAATTCTTTTAATTCCATAAAATCTTACAAAAATACAATTCAGTATCAGCTGCATTTCATACTTCGAAAAAATATCATAAGGGTTTTAAAAACTAATGTTTTGTTTTGTTCGTTTGTTATTATGTGTAACATAAAAATTTATTCTTTTGATGTGATGTTCTAAGGGTTTAACTAAAGAATGCCCCACTAATTCCGAAGTCTGAATTCTGTGACTCGCCGATCTTCATTATGAATTATGCTGAAGAGCCTTCCGTTGTGAAGACCAATATGATATATTTCGATAAATGTATAGTCTTTATTTACATTTATTAAATAAAGCGAACTAAGAACTCATGTTATCAAAATAAATCATATAAAAAAGATTTTATCCGGAAGAATTAATCTTTTTTTTTTGGTCTGGGAAGTGGTTTTTAGTCATTTTTTCCACACTTTAAAGTCAACCAAAGCCTACATAATTTATATTCGAGCCCACATTGTAAATAATAGAAAATAAAATAAAAAAACAAATGAGAAAGGTTTTTTACCGAAGCCAATGTCTGGATACTCTTCCAGTTTCATCAAAATAGAAAAATCGAAAAATGTTCTTATAAGCCAAAGCACAAGAAAAAATTCTTGCTTAGTATGCATTTAAAGTAATTCTGATATAACGCAAAGTACGAAATATGTTTTAAAGTGTACGCGCCAACTGAGAGAAGAGCGGTCGTGATAAGGAGTACAAGTACCATTGAAATCCAATATCACTGCGAAATGTACACAGCGCTGGGAACCTTCGACGCGGTGGGTTCTCTGATCTGAAGACCGTAGGCCGTAGACCGTAGACACTCCACCGGGCCAGAGGCGAGCGCCTGCCTCGAAGTCAACGGGCATTCGCTACCGGCAGCTCGGCAGCGATCGTCGCACTCGCAGTTGCTCTCCGTCGCAGTCACAACGAGCTAGTCACATTCATCGCCGATCCCAAACAAAACGTCAGCGCGACCCAGAGCGTTTTATAGACACCGAACAGAGCGCGGACGAGGCGGTTTGTTCGTGGTTCGCTGAGTCCGCTGCCATTGGTTCATGAGCTGCAAGGCGACGCAGACTGACGGCCCACCGAGTGACGGCTGCTGCCCGCAATTCGCTAATTTCCCGCGAAGAAAATCGCCTTTGAACCCAGCCTGGGAAGTCGTGCGCGGGCTTTTCGAAAGTGCGCAATTTGTGTGACAGCCGAAAATAAATAGAAAACAGTCAGCAGCATAGTACAGCGAGTGAGCGCATGGCCCCAGAGATTGGGCGTGAAATTTGATTAATCCGCGCAGAACCAGAGACAAATGTACTGTCGGAACAGCTAGTGCCAAGTGTCAAGCGATCGGCTTGAGCCCACGCGATAAGAACGCGACTGGAATCGTCCAGTCAGAGCAATAACATAGAAACCGAAACAGATTCGGAAGCCGGAGAAAAGCAGCCAGAGCCACAATGCACACCTTCAAGCGCGGTTTCTTCTGCGGGGACCTGAGCCTTCGCTATCCTTACAGAGACTGCACGATCACGGTGCCGATGCTGCTGCTGACGATGCTGCTGCTGCCGATGCTCTTCGTGGCCGTGGTGGAGGTGATGCGCATCTGCAAGCGCTTCCGCACCAGGCTGTATCTGCGTAACTTGTGGCGCGCGGAGGCCATATTCAGCTTCGGCTTCATCGCCACATACCTGACCACGGAGCTGGCCAAGGACGCGGTGGGACGTCTAAGGCCGCACTTCTACCACGGCTGCTTGCCGAGCCTAAGCGACGGCAGCAGCTGCTCCGATCCCCAAAACGCTGGCCTGTACGTGGAGCACTTCCACTGCACCAACCGCAACCTCTCTTCGCGCCAGATCCGTGAGCTGCATGTGAGCTTTCCGAGTGCCCACAGCAGCCTAAGCTTTTACTCGATGCTGCTCCTGGCCCTCTACGTCCACGGCGTGTGGCGGGGACGAGGCGGCGTACGGGTCCTGCGCCATGTCTTACAGTTCCTGCTCCTCATGGCCGCCCTTTGTGTGTCGCTAAGTCGTGTGGCCGACTACTGGCACCACTGGTCCGATGTTCTGGCTGGGGCCATCCTGGGCGCCACCTACGCCACCCTTACCGCCGTCTATGTGGGAGATCTACTGCGCCACCGACCTCGAGGCTCCTCCAGGTGCCCGCCCACGCTGGGTTACACCGCCTGCCAACACATGCACCACCATCACCAACTGATGGCGGAGAACAACAACTCGCCAGGATCCGCCAAGGTGCACTTCCTGGCCACAGCTGCATCAACCTCGATGACCACCACCACCCCGCTGGACGATATCCATGACTCTGAAGAAGATGATTCACGGGGCTCCGAGGACTCCCACGACTCTGCAGATTCCCACGACTCCCACAATGAGGATGAAGACGACGACGACGACGACGATGTCTACAAGCGGCCTGCAACGCGCCCCTTTCCGTCTCCCAGAGACCTGGCCCATGTCGTCTAAGACAGCTGCGGAGCCGCAAAGCTGGAAAGGCGCGCGCAGGAGGGACTAATCAGGGACTTATCGGACGGCGGCTGCTATTTCGACTATTTTTCCATTTAGAAATCGACGCAAACAGAAATATGTGATAAGCGCGCGGCGCACTCTCTACCTGATATGCCACTGTCCACCCCTGCTCCTCCTCCACCTCCACCGCCGGCGATTTACGAAATCCGAGGCGAGCGGCGATCAATTGTGCAACGCACAGTGGAACCAGCCCAAGTTGGGAGATAGCTTTCGGAGTAATTTTCAGAGAAGGATTGAGCCACTGTATCTTGGCGTTGGCTACTGGTACTCCACAACCCCGCCATCCGCCATCCCACCATCCCGCCTGCCGCAGGCTCCGACTTCAACTGCAGTTTGTTTGTAAACAATGCCGCAGTCACGTCGCCGCCGCTACCGCTTTTGAAGTGGGCAGCCCGCCAACGTGGGGCTCGCAGCGCTCCCAATCAGCTGCGACAATCTCTTGGCAGCGACGCCGGCTGCACGACTGCACAGCTTTCTGGCCGATAATGCCATATAAATAATGAGGGGGGAGCTTACGGCCCCGGCTAGTGCTCGCATGCGAGGATGAGAGCGAGGCGCGAGATTTATGAACAAATCAATTGAGTCGAGTTTATTATTATTACTTGCTTTATGTTAATTATGTTTGGCTTAATCTAAGTGTTTGCTCAGCAGGCTGATTAAATATTTATTGCCCAAGTGATTTACGAGTTGGAATTTTTTAAGTTTCGGTCCGCGACATTCCAGTCGGATCGCGCCCACAATTCCAGGAAGCCCCATTGTCGAGGCAGCGTCTGGTGGCGACTTCTGGCGTGGATTGTCCGTAAACAAAGGCCAGATAACACTGCCTATCTGATAGATAGATAAATAAATATGTAATTGTGGCCATAATTCCACTAGCAGAAAGCGAAGTAAAAAGACTTGCGGCCGACTAATTGTACATGTCCCAAGCGTGTCCCGTATCTAATCGGAGCAATGTATTTCCTAATCGCAGAAATGGTTCCCTTGCGCAGTCACACCCAAGATTCGCATGGTTCGTCCGTCGCTTCGTCCCCATCTCCCTGGGAATTTCGATACTACTTGGCGCCTATTTCGGCAGGTGAGTTGAGAAGGCGTTCTCCGCCTTATCGGAGGGATTAGAAGGTAAAAAGGGTTCCCCGGGCGGCGGAGAGACGACTGGCAGGCCATCAATCATGCCTCCATCTACAGCTACTATAGCCTTATTGATCGGCCCTGTTCAATTAAACCGAATTTCGTCTATTTATACTACAGCATTTTTGCGCTCAATCTGCCGTTCAATGCGCGGCTTCCTGCCAGTGACCTCCACAAATCCACTTCGCGGCGACACCTCCCCGGCGCTCAGCGGTCCAATCAAGCGGCTTCCTCATTTATATTGATTTTCAATTTCGATTCTGCCGCCCACATACCGCATTGGTATGCAAATAGGGGCACGATTGATGTCTTAAATTCGAGGCGCAATTGAGGCCCATTACCCAGTCACCTAGATATGCGAGGGATTCTTGGCGGATACAGATACCGAAGGCACTCTGCGCATCTGCCATGCCCCTCTTTGAACCACACAACATACCTTCCAGCACAACAACGGAACCCTGAGGAGGCGGAGTGCTTCTGTGGCAGATAAACCAAACCTCAACTACAAAAGAAAGCCATTGAAGTAAACGCAAAACTAAAGCCGCGCAATTTATTTTTAAGCACACATATCGGAGGTAGCGCACAAGGAAGCCAAAACGAGGCAAGAAATCACTTTGCTAATACAAAACAATTGTGTGCAATCTTGCAGATACATTTTAAGGGGGACCGGCGCAGGAGGGGCGGTGCGGAGCGGCAGAAGGGCGGAAGAGTGCATGCTGCGGCAGCTGCGTCTTACTTTCCTCCAATTACAATATCGATATTTTTGCCGTCTTACCTTTTCTCCAGCACGATATTTATAAATGCCTCGCTCGGTTCGCTCCACTGTGCGCGCAGACTCCCATCGAAGCACATCGAAGCATAGTTTGTCTCCACTCCGCTATTGACATTTCCTCAAAAACTTTTCTCATCAATTCACGTCGCAGTGTGTGTGCCGGTACTTGTAAATACGACAACGTTTATTGTCATTGGAATTATTACAGCCATATGCGAGTGGCAGGCAATCCCCGGTCCACACAGAGGAGAAAAAGTAGACACTACTTGAATTACATATTTATATAGTATATTTTTTTGTATTCTTTTATTTATATATTATTTGTATTTTTATTATTATTAACGTAAAATTAACAGATGTTCGAAATGGAATGGAATGGAGAAGGTTTTCTTAAAATTAAAAGAAAGGTGTTTAAATTTTACAATATATGATTTCAGCATTACTATTAATATTTTGATTTTAATTGATATTTACTCATATCCAAAAATAATAAAGGCATTACTATCTTTATTATTTTTATCATCACTATTTACCTAGGTTTTTAGTTTTTTTTCTGTGCATGTTAGGCTCATCCCCAACCCATGTGCCTCCATCTTCGGAGCTCTAGTCCCGGTGAAGGTAGACATCACAATGGTTGCCAGGGGAAAACCTGTTCCTTGCCTTGGCTTTTCTTTGCCCGCAACCTGGTGGGTGGCAGCAGGCGGTGGGAGGCAGGAGGTGTGGGGCTTGTCTTTCGTATTTTTTTGGCGTATGCGAAAATTTAACGAATCATGAAATACGATAATTGAACCATGCACAAGAGTTCGTCGTTGCCGTTGTCGTTGTCGTTGTCGTTGTCGGTGGCATCTTCAGCTTCAGCTTCAGCTTCATCTTCGTCAGCTCCATTGTTTGCCTGTGTGTGTGTGTTCTATGCGCGTGTGTGCGGCATAATAAAATTTTATTGTAGCCAAAAGTTGGCTACCACTTTTTCCAAGGCACTGAGGCCGTAGTTTTCCCGTCCCCCGTCCCCAGTCTCCCATCCACCAAGTAATTGTTTGCGGTATGCGCTGCCTTTGGGGTTCTGCCACCCGCTGGCAAAGCAGGATAAGCGGGGAAAAAACTAAAGGTGGGGATGGGGGGCTAAACGCCCACATAGTTGAAAATTAGCGTGACGCGTGGGCGGGCATTTCTGCCACACGCGCAACAATGTCGCATCGTCATCATGGCGGTTCTTTGATTTCGCTTGCCAGTTACTTTTAGTTGGCAATTTAATGGCATACTTTCAGGCAGCCGATGGAATGGCCGAACCTTTTGGGACGGCATCCGAGATCAGTGAAAAAGAAAGGTAAATGGTCATTGGGGTAGTCAAGAAATCCCTTGAAAGTATATTTTTTTATATGACGAACTTAATATTGAACTTATTGAGGAGTTATGAGGGAAGCTGATAGGCAAACTAAAAGGTCGATTTGTATCTTAAAAGATACCTCTGTTTCTTGAGGATTATACGCTTAAATATATTTGCGGCAAAACATAGAAAGCTAATCAAATATTCAAGCAAAGCACGAATTGGTAAAGTTTTTAAGTACTGATTCTTTTCTTTTTATCTCACAATGCTTCAGTAACTATCTTATTGACTGAGCAGATATACTTTCGGGCGTTAGTTGGGTCCATCTACCGACATTCGCTTCAGCCTGGACCTATGCAACCACAGAGGGATCAGTCTAGCGAATCCGGTGGCGGGTGGCCTGTATGCTCTTCAGCTGCTTCTCCACCTCCCGGAGATACTTCTCTGGCAGGCAGTTCTCCCGCATGGCGGCGATCTTGGCGCTGATCACCTGCTGGATGTTTGCATCGCGCTGCTTCTCCTGGTCGAGCCACTTTTGGACGCGCCCGGCCTCCTGGTCGGCCAAGCGACGGCGCTCCGCCTGCTTGTCGGTCATCTGCTGACGCAAGTCCTTGCGGTACATCTGCCGCTGGGTGTCGCGCTGGAGATCCAGTGTCTTCTGCTTCTCCTCCTCCTCTCGCATGCGGTCCATGACCTTGGCGAACTCCTCGCCGGCGTGGGCGACCTCTAGGGCCAGACGGTGCTTCATTTCCTTGGCCTGCAGGGCACGCGACTCCAGTAGGTCGCGCTCTTTCTCCTGTCTCTCGATGACCGCCTCCTTCTCCCGCTGGCGGTACTCGCGCTCGACGCGGTCTCGCTCCTTCAGATACTTGAGCTCCTCGTTGGTCTGGCGCGTCTCAATGGCCTCGGCGGCCACCGTGAATATGCGCTGCTGTCGGCGCTCGAACTCCTTTTTAGCCAGACGCTGTAGCTCCTTTAACTGGCGTTCCTTCTCCTGCTTCTCGCGCATGTAGGCCGTCACACGCAGGTCAGCCAGCCGCTCCTGCTCGCTCAGCATGGTCTTGAACACGTTGGACATATCCCTGATACGCTGCAGCTCCTCGCGGAAGCGCTGCTTGCGCAGTTGGGCGAAGGCACGCTGCTCCTCCTCTTGCTCGCGCAGCAACTCGGTCGCCCGGCGGATGTCCTTGGCTTCGTCGGCCACCCGCTTGGCCTCCAGGTAGCGTAGGTTCTCCCGCTCGCTAAGCTGCTGCCTTATCTCCTGAGCATAGCGATTCCGCTTCTCGACTTCTTGGCGCTCGCGAGCGTCCTCAGCGGACAGCGCCTTCTGTGCCCGCTCGTTCACCATCCGCGCCAATCGCTCGTCGTCCTCGCGCAGAGCCCTGGACAGGAGGTGCTTCTCCTGGATCTGCGCCTCCCGCACCGCCATGCACTTGGCGTCGAGTATCATGCGATTGATCTGTTTCACCTCCTCCTCCTGCTCCTGACGGGCCAAGAAGGCGCGGCTCAGAACCGAGTCCTTCTCCTCCAGAATCTCCTTGAGCAGGCTGGTCTTGCTCTCCCCAATTTCCTCCCCGTTTCCCCTCGACTCGTCAATGGCCTTGAACCGTCTTCGCGTCTCCTCGACCATCTGCAGCTGCTTGCGGTGCTCCTCCTCTTGTCGCTCGATTTCCTGCAGCTTCTCGCTCACGGTCGCCATCTTTCCCTGCTCCTTCAGGCGCCTGAGCTCACCGGCTCGGAGGACCGCCTGCTTGGTTCCCTGGTTGCGCTTTCGCTCCCGTTCGTTGCGTTTGAGCTGCTTCTGGTCGTAGGCCGCCGACTGGTCGCAGACCGGTCTCCGGAAGGATACATAGCCCATGCCCATTGGGGTGGAGGTGGATGTAAAGGGACGGAAGCCTCCGGCGGGAGGACGATAGGCAGCCGTCTGCGCCCGAGCCCGAGCCCTCAGCTCCTGGCATCTCTGCTGCACCTGCGACTCGGCGCTGACGAACCGTACATTGGAGGCGGAGAAGCAGGGCATCCTTGGTACAATGATCGGGGTAATGAGGTGTGCGACAATCGCGCAGGCAAACAGGCAAGGAGAACTATCTCCTCGGTGTGGCTAGTAGCTGCGTGGAGCCATCGAGGAAGCGAAGCCCACTTGGCGTTGCTGGGACGACTCTTTCAGTGTGTTTGCATAACAAGCGACGGTAGCCTTGGCGGCCAGGGGAGTTGCTAGGCACAGCCCCAAACAAAGTGCGAAACTATTTAAAAAACACTTGGGGTAACTACGGCTTCCACTGTGGAGAGATGGAGGATGGAGAGAAGTGGGCTGGTGTGGGGTGTGCCAGAATAGAGATAGCGGGCTGAGCATCCGACAGCTTTGAATTGAAAAACGCTCCCCCGGAAGCGCTTCCCTATATTTACTCCTGCTCTTATCTCTCCCGCACACTGGCCCACAAACATTTAAGGAGTCATAGCCAGAGGAACCGACCACCGCTGAGGATCAAAAATGCAACCGAGCATAAATTTCGAGCTGGGTCGCAGTCCCCAATGATTTATGCACCCTGCTCAAGGACAAAACGTCGCAAACACATCCCATCCTGCCGCCCCAAGTCCCATCCTGGCCGGCCAGGCTCAGACTGGACCGGTCGCTCCAATGATGTGTGTGAATGTGTGAAAGAAGCCAGCAATTATGCGGCATAGAAAAGCAATAAGCCAACAAAATTCACACATTGTGAACGAAGTCCAGAACTGGACATTTGAGATATCAGGGGAAATCCCGCTCCCACACCCAACCATTCAGCTGTCCGCTGCTGCAGCATCCCTCTGCACTCAGAAAACGGATGTACGTTTTTGGAAATATCGCTAGAAATTAAAAATAATTAATTTAACATTAGGCATAATTTTTATTTAGTTAAGGGATATTGCCAGACATTTGGTTGAGTAGAAAGCCGATGAAGGTGGGTTCCTTTCATTGTTCCTTGATTTATGATAACTTTTCTTACTTCTGCTTATCATAACATTCAAAGTTACTTTATTATATTGCCAAAGAATTCATTCTTCAGACCGGGTTTCGTAACAATTTTCGATACTTTATATTTTTTTTTAAATTAAAAATTAGTAGCCATTAAATTTGAAATTTCTTCCATCAAGGCTACCCTTTTTTTTTGGTGCACCCATCCATCCATCTGGGCCCAGGACGCCCACTGACCAGCGAGGCGTGTTGGAAAGTCTAAGCTGGCCAAAGTTTACGGCCACACATACAAATTAACTTGACCAAAGCAACAGACAGAGCTGGCGCCACGCCCACACAGGGCATGGAGGTATTCGGTATTCGGTATTCCGTATTCGGTATTCGGAGGAGGACTGGGGCTAGTTTTGGGTGAGCATGGAAATCCGAAGCTGAAACGGGCTCCGGTCGTTTCTGCTGACTTTAATAAAAAGTTTTCCTTTTTTCACGAAGCTCACACACACACACAGGCACACGCACTCACACACACACACAAACTTTCTCCTATGTGAACTGCCTCGTTGCCTTCGCTTTTCAGCCCGCCTTCAGATGACTCTTCTAGTTGGATGCATTGGGGCGTTAAAGTCAACTTAAGCTGGTTGGACTCAGATTCCGATTCTCCCACTGGGGGATCCGCTGCCAGCAGCCGTCCGCAAATGTAAATTGACATTTTCGAGTGCACGATTGAGCAAATGAACGTTTTTTTCCTCCTACGCTGACTCCGGCTACGGCCACCCAGCCGGATCCGGGGGTAATGGCAGTCAAGTTGTTGGATTAGCACCGTGAGCCTCCCAAGGAGACGGAGACGGAGACGGAGACGGAGCCGGAGTCGGGCATAGTCATGCATGGGCTTGATTATATGCAGGGCATTATTAGCCGGTCCGGGGAACGCATGGAGCAGGGACAGCCGGAGGGCGTCATTAGCATTCCTAAGTCCAAGCTCGGGCTGTAATTTATGCGCTCAAGTTGTGTTCCGGTTAAGTTTAGTCCGCCCCTTCGCAGCACGCATTCGTCGTTAATTAAACCCTGTAAGTCGGCCTGTGGCCAGGGATTAGTTGGAGACTCGCATAGATTAAGTCTTCCCAGGATTCAAACAAGTTTTTATCCGTGCAGGTGACTCTCCACATGAAGTCCCAAAGAGGACTTTTGAGCGCCTCTGCGGGACAACAGCACTCGGTTCTTTAATCACAACAGAGTGCAGGCAAGACAAATGCTATACTTTGGAAAATCTGACGATCCGGGAAGACGGAGTCGAAGATGGCAACTGGAATTGACAGCGCTCAGACCAGAGCTCAAAACTTTCTCCGTCCCAATATGCATTTACGGGGGTCTATTGCCACGTTACGCATACGCCATGTTACGCACCAGCAGCAGGGCGGCTGTCAGGGGGAGGACCCAAAGGGCCCATTACAAAGCTTGAGGCCTTCAAATGCCTTTTGGCATATGATTCATTTGAGGTCCGTCGGGGAAACTTTTGCAGCAGACACACTCACATTCCCCCGCCTAGTGTTGACTTATTTGCATAATTCACGGAGGAGCAAGGAAGCTACTAGACATCGCCTTTGCTGGCTTCCTCTTTATCTCGGGACTCCCAGCTCAGCTTAAAGCAATATTTGCCCTGACAGGCATTCGATTTCCGGTTGCATTTTCATAAACATACTCGAGAGAGATTTTTTCAAAGTTTGCATGAAATATTGATCGGCTGCCAGCTTTCAAGTTCAGCCCGGCAGCCGCCCAACGTCCCCTTCTTGCCGGCTGGCAAAGCAATTTCATACAGTTTCCTGTCATCGTCTGAGGCCGGGCAGGACAAACAACCTCACATTTGTATCACATGGAGGAGTCTCACACATGCACGGCCCTCGTCCTGGATTTTATTTTCGTGCATTTGCTCTTTTTATTTATTTCAATACATATTTCGTAGCCGCCCCGTTAAACTTATGCTTTGGTCAATTTTTTACAGCAAATCCCAGCACTTTGCATCTTTTCGCACATTTTCATTGCAAATTAATTCGGGCCCTGCCATATATTTTATGGACAACCTTTTTGCCGCTCCTCGGTTGATTTATGTGTGGCATATTTCTGGGCCAGAGCTCAGCTAACCCAAATGCCTTGATTGATTGATACAAACGACACACAGAACTCTGCTCTGGATGGGCTTATTACTTGAGCAGTTGCCCGGCAATCAGATCCAATCGAAAGTTGCCCAATAGAGCCAATTACTCTGCCCCTTGAGGAGACGACTAATTAAAATGCTCAAGTACCGCTCGGGAAAAATATGATTTGACTTGATTCGAGCTGCCCCCCTTCACTGACTGTCAATTAAGCACTCTGACCCAGATCCCCATGCTCCTTCGGCCATGGAAATCTATCGAGACATGCGTGGGCAGCAGGCCATGCAGCTCCTCCTCCGGCGGGATCGCGCCCAAAAATTTATTGGAATAAAATTGTATTCATTCCGCAAGCCAAACTGGTTCATACTGTTCTCTTCAGGGCAGATTCGCTCGCACGGGCAGCGCAAAAATATAATTTATATTTAATCCAGCACACAAACATGTCATTAAGGAGTCGAGGGGGGCTGGGGTCGCGGCTGGGAAGGCCCAAAACCAAGGGCACTGACAGTGCGCCGCATGTAAAAACGAAATTTATGAAGACTGCAACAAAGAATTACGGTGTCTCTGCCGGGACACGGAATCCCCAACTGCCAGATGGCATTCGTTGGATGTCCCTTTGTCTTATTTATGGCACCGTTGATAAGATGTCAGGTTCGGGGCCTCGCAGTGAGTCACTTGGTCCACATCCACCTCATCGATGTGCAATTTGTCATTAAAATCTGCGGCTCGTAATAGACTTGGCTATAAGTAATGGATAATTGCCCCGATTCGAATAGACTGCCAGATGACTCACTGCGTTCGCAGAATTCGATTCAATTGAATCGATTTGAATTCATATTCATACGAGACCACATGCGTACGTGCGATGCTCCGACGCGGTCCGGACTACGGAGATATCTCGCCTCTGGATGCCATGTCAACTTGACGTTGGCGCCGCTCGTGGCCCAAGCTCCGAGTCCGAGTCCGAGTCCCGGGCCCAGTCCCAGTCCGAAGTCGATGACGACGCCGGCATTGCGAATGCGATTACGTGATGTTTTAATCAATTTTGCTTCGCCGCATTTGCAAATTTACGAAGAAAACAACGGATGGTGGGAGGGGGCAGACCGCTTCCATGTAAACAAACTGAGGCCGGCAAGTGCAAAAATGATGGTAGAAGCGCCGGCGAAAATGTTTATGCAAATTCACAAATGCCTTAATTGATTAACGAGCGGAGACGTGTGCCGGGCAGCATGCTGCCTTCTCCCTTCTCCCTTTTTCCTTTTCTGCCTTTATCCCTTTATTTTCACTGTTGTCATTCCATATTCGACGGAATATTAAAAAATTCGCCTCAAAGCATATATTTTTGGCTGCCCAAGCAGAGACAACGGTTGGGGTTTATTTAAAAATTTACGTTTTAATTACTCAAATTAACTGTAGACTCTTTTAATTGAAAATAAGGAATGCGCTTCCTAAAATGTTACATTAAAAATATCTTCAGTTCGTAATATTATGCATTAGCTTGATATAGAGATTTTTTTAACATCCACTAAAGTCCAATTTCACAAATTTATATACATTTTTACAGTCAATCGATAACACATAATATTACCAATGCGACTCTGTGAACTGGGATAATAAATGTGAGAGTAACTAATCAATAAAGTTTGTGTGAATGTTGAACTATATCAACATATTTTGCACAATTAGAGAAATTAAATAAGCCATGTTCCTGTTTCTTTCAATTTGATCAACAATGAGCTGGGTATGGGCCAACTTTTTAGATATTTTAATTGCTTTAATACTCGTTATATTTTCGGTTCCTATAAATATTAATTGAAAAACAAATCATAAGACTATAGATTTGATTTCGTATCCTTAAAAATTGTCCCCTTTCTGAAGTCTTATGGAGCCTAAGAAATTCCCTTGTGCCGCAGCTGTCGCCTGCCTGAAGCACGGCTGTGGTCACTGCATCTCATTGTACGGCTCGACATCTCCGGCCATTAAAACCGAGACTCAAACTTGACCGCCAGAGCCGACAACGTCAAGCGCCTCGCAGACAACACATACACACATACGAAACACTCACTAAGGAGGTGGAGAGAAAGTGGAGACGCTTAAGGCCCCGAGTGGAAAAACCAATAAACAAAAACCAAGCCGTGGGGAGGGGAAAGGAAACGCACTCGGAGGACTTGGGTTGCTGCAAAATAAATTACATACAAAATAACTGGAATACATGTAAATAAAAGTGAGCAGCCAGGGCCCACCGCAGGCGCCCGGCTCAGAGTCCTTGGGGTACCACTCTACTTGGGTGCTCCGCCGTGTCTGCCCGCCGTCAGCGTCTCATCATCTGACAGCCGAGCAAAAAGTCAGCTCGGGAGCAGTCGGCAGACAGCCATTGTCCTGCGAAAGTGTGTGCATGTGACGACCAAAGGACTTTCATGCTTGCCACATGGCTGCTGTCCGGGGTAGCGACATTTTGACGGGCTCTGGGCGCTTGAAACTGGGTGTAGGGAGCAAGGAGCACGAGCCACGGAGCATGGCGCGAGCCCCGAGGCCCGAGGCCAGAAGTATCACTTGTCAGATTAATTTACGTGTTTGTCCTGCCGTCGCAGCGGAAGGAGCCACCCAGAGTCCCACTTCCTTTGCCCTGCGTGTGTCCTGACAAAGAAATCAGCTGCTGCGGCTGTTGCTGCTGCCGCCTCTGCGGTGTTGCACATGCAAAAAGCCGGAGTCGAGGCATGTCGCCGTCGCATTTACTTTGAGTGGCCACCGCACAGGCCGAGCTCCCATCCCAGCCACTCCTGTCCAAGCTGCTCATGCAAATGCTTTGTCCTTTAATATGCTCTCTCGCTTTATTTAAGTTGGCCATGTAAATGTGCTTTAATATTACCAGGGATGTTTCAGGCTGTACAGCCACGCCTTCCCGACGTCGCTTGTCCAGGGTGTCCGCTCCTGTTCGGCCTGGTCCTGCCGTATAATTTGGCATTTTTCAATTGACAACCAGTAAGCAGACCAAGTTGGGGCTTTTGCGAAGGGGTGAAAGTGAAGAGAACTGAAGACTATGAGCTTAACACATTTGGAGTTCAACTTGACATTAAAGATATTTTCAAAGGAGAGCTCTAGAAATATCAATGATCTTATTTTTCATATAAAAAATATTATTAAAATTCCGGGCACTTGGTAATCATGCCGAATTAAAGTTAGGAATATTGTGTTAGTTTATTCTTTGCAACGGAATATATGTACATTAGGGCGGACTTATTTTGTATGAAATTTTTAAGGCCATACTCTCACCCTCTAATAAAATGCCTTTTGGTTTCCTTAATACATAACAGAAAGAAAAAGTTAAAAAAAATGGGTTTTAGGCGGTGCGCAATGGATTTAAAGTTTATTGCGCATATTTTATGTTTATCTAGATGCCGTAGACTTGATTTTATACTTTGACAGTACCCCAAAAATTACCCATGTTTTGAACTTTGGTGAACTTCTCTCACAGCTCTGGGGTAGTTCATAAAATTCCCGAAGGCTGAATATTTAAAAAAATTCATATTGTGGAAATATGAATTAATTTTTAAAGATATTAATGCAAAATCTATAAAAATTATTGGGACTAAAATCCTTTATCTACCATTAAAACTGTGAGCGCCACAAAATTTGCCAATTTGTGGGCAAAAAGTCGACAACATTTTTTGCATTAGAAAAAAAAAAATATGCAATTCATTTAAAAAAATAAATATACTTTATTTGTTCAAAAATTCGTCTTGTACCTCTAAAATACATTTCAGCAAATACAATTTTTTTTTTAGTCTACAAATAACAAGTACGAATACAATTATTATTCAAATTTATTTGAAAGTGTTTTTTTTTAAGCAATTTGGATAAAGTTTTGTGTGGTGTTCAACGCATTGAAGGATGCATTCCGATTGTTCTTCATCAAATGCAAGCTTGCCATTAAACTTCTCCATCATTTGCACTGCTCTTTCTGCCACATCGTTCACAACGCTCAAAGAGTTGATAGTTTCCGGAAAAGCTCCCCTGGTCGGCATCTATTCTTCTTTAGGGCAAAGAATTTCTCACGAAGGCGCAATATTTGGGATCTTAAGTGCTGAATTGGTCTAACACGAATGTGCTGATCTGACCAAGTAGCAACCAAATTTTGCGAGATGCCGTGAACGCTATCCTTCAGGCTTCGGCTTAACACCCTTGTCAGAATCTGGGCTAAGCTTGCCGATTAGGAAAATGCTTTCGTTAACCATAATTTATTTAAAAGTAGTTCGAAATCTGACAAGAAACGGAATGGAATGGAGTAAATTCTTCTTTTTACACGTAATTTTTAGCGAAACTTTAGGGCCATTGCGCACCGTCTAAACGTTGGAATAAAATTTTTCTGTTTTCGCATAAATTTTTTGGATACTGAAACCTGCCATTTAAGATGCTGAGCTCAGTTGACCTTAAAAAAGTCCACCCTAATGTACATATGTAGATAAGGATGGAATAAATTAGTGAAATTTTATATTTATTGTGATGATTGTCAGAACGGAAGTCCTCCATAGTATTTTATAAAAGTGGCAAATATACAGTGGGAACATTCGTTACTTAGTCAGTGCTCAGTACTTTCCATGCTAAATTAATTTACTCCTTTATCAGCTTGCATATATTTTTATTCAATTAGTCGACTTTCAGTCCACTGTCTTTGTACCTCCCGCCCTCCGTCGATTGATTTCAAGTTTTAATTTATGCAAATTGTTGCTTTTGTTGTCCTTGTTGCTGTTATTTTTACATGTGTGCTTGTCTCTGCCCCATGCTTCTGCCAGACTCCCGCCTCTCTCAGCTCGGTCTCGCCCTTGTTTGTGTGTTAATGTTTGCCTTAGACGAATTTAAATTCTCTGTCTCATCCAGGCCCCAGGACCTTGCCGTTCACCACAACCACTCCTCCTAGACAGGGCACACGCAATCAATTGCAGCCCCTTTTCTCCGTTCGCTTCGTTGCCATCGATAAGGATAATGGAAAATTTATTAGTTTAATTGAATTTCTAAGGCGGAAGTTTTACGTTTACGTAATGATATCGTCCTCGTCCTCGTCCTTTCGCATCCTTTCGCATGCCAGGACACAGGCTCCACGCCCTACCGTCGATGGTGGCAGCAGTGGTTTTGTAAACATTGCCTCCACCCACTATCGCTCTTCCTCGTTGAGCGTGTGTGCTCTGCACTCGCTTTTAGTTTGGGGTTTTGCCTGGTCCGATAATTTATTAATGAATGCCTGCCTCTTTTTTGGCCCCTGCCTTGAAGTCGATGACGCTCCGATTGCCACAAGTATAGGAAACGGTTCCCTGAATTTGGTTTTATAGCCAAAAGGAGAGGATTATCCATAGAAAATTTCCGACCACACAAATATTTTTAGAAAGGCGTGAACATTCGAATCAATTCAATAAATACCTACCATCCATTGATATTTGCTTCAAGTTACCCAGTTATTTTGGTTTTAACTTCAGAAATTGGATCTTTGAAACATTGCAGCATTTAAAATATCCGATCTTCTGATCTAGAATATATTTAAATGTGATTTCGCTATGAACAAATTAAGAACCAATAAAAATCCCATCTTTTGAAGTTTCATAAAAGGATATGCTTTTTATTTCATGAGAATAGTGAAGATAGTAAAGATTATTCTTTTTCTTCTTATTTACTTATTTAATTTGGAATACATTCCAATTCTTCAGACTCTCCGCCTCTTAATTCCGTGCTGAACTCTCCCCTTTCTACTAGAATCCTAATTTCCGGCTCCCTCAAAGCCGGGGTATTGGCCAGCTCCTCATTATCGAATTTTTAAGGCACCGAGTTTATAAGGAGAAAAGAGAACGACAGCAGAAACAAATGACTGTGTTTGAGGGGGTTGCAGATGGAGGTCTGGAACGGGAATGTACACACATGGGTGGGCGAGGGGCAACTGATGGACGAATGGCAGCCAAAACAAAACACTTGGCAAAAACGGCTAGGAAAGCCACCAGAACAGAGCTGACAGAGTGACCTGCAGCGCTGTTTGGGTCTGGGAATGGAAGTGGCAGTGGGACTTGGACTGGGAAAAGGGGCCACGGCAAAGGGCAACTGCATGGCAAACAGGAGCAGGCCAAGTGGCAACCCCTTCGCTACCCTCAAGTGGTCAAAAGTGGCGCCGGAGCGCAAATGGCAAAAGCCAAAATGATAAAAGTGCTGGGCTCTCCTCATGCCATCGCACCATCGTTCCAGCGCCCTCGATGTTGTCGTCGTCGATGTGGAGCGTACATCAAAGGTGCAACCTGGGCTGCAGGGCTTTGGATTGGCACTCGAAGGGCTTGGGTCACTGCGTGGTGGATGGTAGATGGTGAAAGGTTAAAGGTGGCGGGTGGCGGCTGGAGTGCAGCTCCTGGTGTGCCACTTTGCATAAATGACAGGGGACGAACTGCAGAGCATAAATGAAAATAATAAACTAGGAATACGCATATAAGGGGAACGGCGCGCGATCGATGGACGTGGCTCCTTCCGTGACCTTTGTGTGCCTTTTAATGTGGTTTGCCCGGCAGACACCCCTGCAATTTGCAATTAATCAGCAAACAGGCAAACACTGCTCCGGCTGCATTAACTCCGGCCAAGACGCAGCCAGACAGATACTGTTGCACTTTCATACTTTCCGGTGCGGCGCATTGATAGAAGCCCAATGGCAGCGGGCCCATAAATTAACTCGAGCAAAAGTCCGAAAGGGTTAATATTGTAAAGTATTTTAATAGCCACCCTATCAGGCGGACAGTGTGAGAGCTTTAATTTATTTCACATTCGCCAGCTCCCAATTTCATTCCTATGGCAAGCTGCATTAGAGTCAGCCCAATGAATAATGAAAGTGTGGCGGCAGAGAATGGATATATGTATGCTGCTTTAAGGAAGACTTGGCAGGGACCCTTCGGAGTCGTAAACTGAATTTTAAGCGAAATACGAATTGCGGAAAGCTCCGTTCGAAGGGAATATAATTCAAAAAAATAATAAATGACAATTTTATGGGGTGGGCCGTCTTCTGCCAGCCGGCTTCGTCTGGGCCGCTCCTGTAGGTGTTGTCTACTTATAAGAGGATACCACCCCAAATCCACTGCCAGCTCCGGCTCCACTTCCATCCTCGTCTGAGGAGCCGGCTCGAGCTCATGTGCGGAATCTTGTTGCCAAAAGGCAAGCCGAGAAAATAAGTCATTAAAATGCGGATTACCAAAAGCGTAGAAGTGGATTTTGCATGTTATTTGCGCGGAGCGGTTCAGACTTTAGACTCTGTTAGGTTGGTATTCGGTGGGTCCCGTCACTGGGGCTCACTCAGCTGACTGACAGAGGCCCCGGCAGGCACAAGAACAACGAACGGATCCGCTAAGCCCTCTGTCTCTGGCCTCGCATCTGCCTCCCGCTCTGACAGCCAGGCAGGAGGAGATTGTGGGACTCGGATTGGAGTGGTGCTAGAGTGGAAGTTGGAGTTGCAGTCTAAGGCGGAGATGGATGGCGTAGGGCTAAGGCAAATGGACGCGGTACAAAGTAGTCTCTGCGGCAGAGAGACAAGCGAAGCATTTATTAATGATCCTTCTTAAGATTTTGCGTGGCAAGCCGACATAATTCACCGCGCCCATAAACTTAGTAAGCTCTGAGCAGATATAGTTAGTTGCCTGCGTGTGTTTGGGGGAAAGTGATCTTGAGAACGAAAGGTACATATATTTATTGATTACTACAGTCCCTCACATGTGTTTTACCTGGCTCCCTATCCAATAAGCACTTCATAAGCCGACGCGAACCCTCGTTACCCACAGTGGACAGAGTTATAGCTCAGCTCGCCAGCAATCCGAAGAACGCCTTTAAATGCCAATTAATTTTGGAGTGCGGCAAACTGTCACGCTCCTGCTGTCCCAGCAGATTCCCGCGAGAAATTCCGAGAATATTCGAGACACACTTCCCAGTACCTCGCTGTGATTGTTTTTTGTGCGGATTATTATTATTTTTCTTTTTTTGCATGCCCTGTGTCTCAGCTTTGGTTTCGCATTTATTTGATTTTAATTTTTAATATCAAAAAGGTAAAATACATAAAAAACGAGAGCCGCCGCTGGTCAGCGGTTTGTTAGGGGTTTTGTTTACGATCTTTTAAGCCTGGTTTATGACGCCGATTCGATCGATTCATCCGCAAAATTTTTATTTTTATTTGCCACAGAATTAGCAATTAATTTCCTGACAAGGCCCCAGACCTGGATCTGAGATCGCGAAGGCGGGTCCATGTTGACTCTTGTGTGGATGACTCAGCCCAAGATCGTGAATGGGAATTTTAGGCTGAATGTGAGTGCTCAGCCTCTGTCAGGTGCATTCCACAGATAGCCAGATGGGTCAAGCCTTCCAGGGAAAGTAAGATTAAAATAACATTTTCGATTCCTCGCTTGCACTTCATAAATATAAGGAAATCATGTAGGTTAATCTGGATATGACAGCTAATTTTTATGGCGTCCATAGTGCCCCAGTGCGGTTTATTCAGCCAGGGACTCTTCCCCCAGCTTTCAACATGGGGCCTAATCCCCATTTAACATGCATACGCAAATGTGTCGCGCCCTAAAGACGCCATAAATTTTCATTTTCAATAAAAATAACGAGGAAATATATAATTTTTCTTCTCGCCAGTGCAAGTGCGTGAAACAAAGGCAGCCGGATCCCGCAGAAGGAATGGGAAGGGAGTCGTGAAATGCGTTCAATAAATTTTGCAGTCAAATCCGCAACAGCGTCCAGGAGGACGATGTAAAATCTGGAGCCCTAAGTTCGCAACCGGCGACAGTTATTCGCGCATTATTTTTTGCCAGCGCTTTGCGATTTTAATGCGAAAACATTTCCACATAAGCGATTTTTCGCGTAAATCAAAAGCCGGCTCGATGATGGGGATGGGATTGGGATGGGATCTGGCTGCGCAGGGGTCGAAGATGGGGCTGCTCCCGGGTCCCGCCGGCGGCATGTGTCGCATGTGGCCACTCCTCCAACCACCCCGCAGGCGGCCAAAAGATTAATTCATTCGCTTTTTGCTCGAGTGCAAATTACAAAATTACTTCATTTCCTTTAGGCATTTCTCAATTTCTGCTGAACTCCAACAGTTGCCAGTCGCCAGTCGTCAGGCTTCTCTGCCGCCTGCCCGGATAGACGCTTTTGTTTTCACGTGAATTTAAATTTATAAATATTTAAGTATTATGATAGACGAGATGGGACAGCTGCTCGTCTCGTCTGCAGGCTGCTGGGCAAACAGAATCGAGAACCAGACCTAGACCCAGACCCAGACCCAGGCCGATGTCCGGGCACAGACAGAAGCTATAGGTGTAGTACAGCCGTAGCTATAGTCGGCTATAGTCGTGGCCAGACACAGCCGAGCCTCAGCCTCAGCCTCGGCCTCGGCCTCGGCCTCGGCATGATAAAAATGAATCTTTGATGTCATTTGGGTTTTTGTATGGAAATTTGTTTTAATGAAAAAAGGGCACAGCAACTACGGCGGTCTGTGTGCTCCTTTTGTTAATGAAATTTGTTTGGGCCATGGTGGCGGAGCTGGAGTACTGCAGAGTTCCCTTTATTTGCCAAAAATATTAAATGCTTTAATAAAACATGATATTGCCGTGGGGATAAAAGTTGTTTGCGGTTTGGCACAGACACCACGGACACCCCTTGGCTGCTCAGCGCGATAATATCTGAAGAGTTTGGCCAAAAGTTAACTCTAAATGATTGTTCAATTAAATATCCAACACCCTAGCGATTGCTCCACTTGAATCTCAACCAATGAACTTCAAAATAATGTTTAGACCAGAGTGGAGATTCCTCTAATAGGCACATCAATCAGCCAGAAGTACCCATAAAACACCGGAGTCCAAGTGAAAATAAAACATATAAGGAGGAGATGGCTCAGTCCCTCGCTTCTTTCCTTTTGAAGAGCCAACCACAAGCCACACGGAAGTGCATATGTGGTGAGAACGTCTGTGCATCTACAAGATACAGATATAAAGAGCGAGGAGCCCGCTCTGATCTGCTCCACTGACGGAATATTCCCGCGCTTAATTGTTAAGACAAATCATACGCTAATGGCCATAAAGCGAAGTGAGCGGAGCACCGCACATCCATGTGATGCGCGAACGCGAAACGTGTGCGCCGTAAAAAGCAATTCCAGAGCCTCATCCCCCCACTAAAGACTCCTTCCTCCACAGTTTCCAGCCTTCATTCGTTGCTGCAGCCCACTCCGGTCTCTGGAGCAGACATTAAAAATTAAATAAACAATTTGCTGCAGTTTCATTGGAAAATGTGTGATTAAATGCGGTTCGTTTTGAGAAGTTTGCTCCGGCTTTTATGGCCTTCTGCCCCTCAAAAACTTGCACTTTGTCTTGGTACCGCTCCTGCTTGTTTTCCCAGATGAAAACTGTGTATTTGGGATGCTTTTCAGATCGGTTTTGGGCCATCAATTTTATTGCAAGCGGATGTGTTATGGGTTCCCAGTATGCCGCCTGACTGCATCGGCCTCTGCCCGGACAAAGGGCGGGGACGGAGAAGAGGAAGCCGAGGCATCCACCCACTTAGCACCTCTACTTATCTTTGGCATGACTTTCCCAACCAATTTCCCCTCACACTGGCCTTAAATTAATACCAAACCACAATTTAAGCAAATCATCTTGTCAATGGCCGCTATTAATTGGCTGAGCGCAGAGAAATCGTGGCCGCAGGATACGATTTTCCAATGGCATCTCCCCGGTCTAGGAATCCAACGAAATCAAAGTTAATGCAAGTGCCAATCGACAGGCTCTACTCCCTCCCACCACCAGCCTGTCAATCAGCCTGAGCTTGAGCGGGAGTGTAACCCAATTTAGGTTTCTCTTTTCTCTCCGAAGTCGTAACTCTCGGAAATTTGTTTCCGCATTTGGTCCTGAAAGTGGCATAGAGTCCCCTGGTGCGTTACCAATTTTAAAGTTTGCATTCCTGGCCCAGGCCGCCCTTTGCTGCAATTACCAAACCACACAACACAACAGTCGTTCAATGGCAGAATAAAAACGACTTAAAAATAGACAAGGGAACAAGACAGAACGCTCAACGGTGGATGGATGGGAAGGAAGAGCGAGCAGGGACGGGAAATTGTCGAATGCTGTTGCAGCTACCTCATCCTCGTCCCCATCTCCATCCCTATCGCCGCCTCCAACGCCTCCTGGCTGTTGGGTGGCTGGCTGGCTGGCTTCAATTTCGAGACAATCGCAAATTGACAATCAAAGTCTTCAAAGACAGTGAAAACTGCTGCGGCGAACAACAGCCGAAAAGCATCTGAAAAGAGCCAGCCCGGCATCTTTCCATTCGACGTGCACATGTGTCTGCGTGTGCCTGTCTGAGTCGCAAAAGCATTTGATTTAAATTGAGTTTGCGAAATTTCGTTGATTTGATTGAAGCAACTAAACTTGCACCAAGCGGAACCAACTACGAAACAAGCCGGCATTGCGGGAATGGGAAGAGTCTCGAGGGATCGGATCATATACCTAGGTGCCTGGTGGTCGCTGTTCAGGGATCCCATTGAGTGAAGGCCCTGCTAGAGAGAACATCTGTTTATCCTTTGAACAGTAACTCCTTTAATTGGAAATGGTGACGATCGCTCTATACCGACACACATATGAGAACAGAAAAATTCCGGTTTTATATAAAATCTAATGTGAAACACATTGTTTGGCAATCCAATTACTAAAACTCTCACCCTGGAACCTTTTTTCTTATATCTAGCCAGTTTATTCTGTTTTGCCATCATACAAATGCAATAATATAACTTTATTCTGGCCCGAATAGAAAGCTTTGCTTATTAGCATAAATAATTACTGATCCTTAAAGAAATTATTTATAGGATTGTTTCTTTTCTGAATTACATAGTTAGTATCTTTTGCCCGTCTCTACTATTTATACCACCAATTTCTCCAGCTTACACCTTCAAATCAGACAGTAATTTAAGCAGCCTTTAAGGACCTCATCAGTTTTCATTCCTTAATGTATATGCTAATCTACTGCTTTTCCAGATAGGCAAAAGGGGAGTTCTTTAAGACCAATTCGAGCTGCTCTAGAGTTGTCCGGACAGCGGTTTTGTCACCTCGATGAGCCGCGTCATATCATCGCTATTATCGTTTTATTGTCATCCAGATTCGAGGCAAAGGAGCTGAGCTGGAGCTCGTGGGCAATCTGGCACCCACATGCTGCGCCACTCCACCGAAGTAAACGACGCAGCGAGTGGCTCATTAAGTCGTAAAAACGCTTTAATCGCCGCCGTCTTCGTCTCCATCTTCATCTGCAGCCCTGTTCGGGCAAGGCTCACTTGCAAATCCATAAAGAGTTAATAAAAAAACACAAAATCACGGCGTTCTCCGGCAACAGCTGTAAAAATAACAAAATTTATATTCGTAACTTCTTCTTCCACCTCCAATCCAGACCCGGCCGTCGCTGCTCTGGTTTTTTTATTTAAAGCCTTCGGAGACACTTCATTGCCCATCGAATGGGGAGAACACATCCGCCACTTGTCCGTTGTCTGTGTGTAATATGAAATGTCTCATTATCATTTGTCGGTTTGTTTATTTTCGGATATCGTACTTCGGAGGGAGACCCCCGACTGGCCGGATTCTGCAGGATGAGGTCGAGGCCACACACAACAGAAACTAAAACTGTGTAGAACATATACCCTGCCATTTAATAGCTGTTAACATAAACTTGAACTTGTCGACAAGCCAAGAAAAACTTCTACATCAGAAACCGATTTAAAGCGCGAGAGGAGAAAAGGCAGCCCCGCATCAACGACCAGCAAAACCTTTCAGATTCAGTTTCCATTTCAACCCGCCTTTATAAATTATTGCGACACGAATTCATTTCGACTGGCACGCCCCTGAGGGCGATCTTAAGGCTGCGGAATCGTTCGACTCTGTCCCTGGAATGCTGCGACTCTCATGCTCTTTGCATGCCTATGCCCCAAGGTTCATTTTGCTTACCTTTCCTGTGTGGAGTTGTCTTTTGCCGGCTCTCTGCTCCCTAAAAGTTGGCAGTTGGTATTGTCTGGACTCGTCGTCTAGACTCTTGGCATCCATGTCAAGGATTCTGCCAAAAATGTAATTTTTATGGTTTTCTGCGCCTTTCTGGGATTCAATGAAAGGTTCTACCTCTCAAAGAAAGAGATATTTTTAGATCGAAGACGAATTTTGTGTGCAAAGTTGCTGTATCTTAGAGAAATTCCTCCATAAGAGTTCATTACATTCCGGTAATGATTTTGGCCAAGAGCTTCGCCTATGCATCACCTCCTCGGTCGATGCTCCGAAGCACAGCCATCTAATCGCTACCTAGGCAGACACACATGTTCCAATGGGGCACCCCGGCAATCAACTGACGACCCCAGAACCCATTCCCATCGCTGCCCACACTCGACGACCGGTTCGAGGCCCCGACTCTGGGACTGGGCAAGTGGAGGCAGGCACACTGCGATCAAGCTTCGGTACCTGGATGAGAGCCAGCAAAGCTGTCCCCAGAATAAAGATCTCATCAAGTGCAACATGTATCGTGCGTTTGCAAACGTCCCGCAGCCTCTCCTTCGCGGGTTATTTGTGCTGTCCTTTCGGACTTATCTGCGGCCTTTAATTTATTAATATTCCACTCGGCTCCCCTTCCACCATGCATCCCTCCCTTCACGATCTCTGGCTGGATACATTTTTCAATTTGCGATCTTTGAACCGCAGACAATGAATTCTTTATAGCTTAACCTTGCCTGCCACTTGGGCCGAGTAGCAGCCCCGCTCCCCTGGCTCTTCTGCGACTCTTTGGCGAAGGTGAATGGGCATCGCAAAGGTGCCTTCAGAATGTGGAGGATCCGTCTTATACGTCTGCGATTTCCTGTTCATAATAACGGTTCCCTGCAGGCACTCGTCGCAGCTGATTGGCGCATCTTCCTAGGCACAGTGTGCCACTGACGACCCATTTTTAGAGATGTTTATTGAAATTGAATCTGATAGCCACCAGGGTAAGCGTTGCCAAACACGAACTGGCAATGAACTTCTACCCGCCAAATGATAATGAACTTTTTCGATGCTCATTCAGTGACTTTTCAAGACAGAATGAAAAGCTAATGTTTCATGAGAGACTTCCAAAAAAGTAAGCGCGAAAACAGGCACAACTCTTCCCATAGCATTGAGAAGCGATGGTCAAAGCGATCACGATGCTGAGCGGAGCTCTGAATTTATTGATCATCATTACTGGATCGCCGCCTAAGTCGTGGAGAGCTAACTGAAGATGCCCCTGCTCCCTTATCCAAGTCAGTCCGTGGGGCTTTCAGTCGCATCACAGCGAGCTGGCAGTAATGTGAGAATAAATTGATCTGCATGATCAAAGTAATGTAAGGGTAAATGTTTATAAAATAAATTGTAAGTCAGAATAAAGAATCTAAATAAAAATAAATCTAAATTAAAATAAATTAAGATTTGTATTATATTGCTTGAGAATAATATACAAGACAATTTCATAATTCCTAAGAATTTTTATTTAATAAAAACCACCATTAATATTTCAAAGCAAATTTTTCTCAAAACGCTATAAAAAATCCTTTGGCGTTATACATCTTAAAGATTATACTCTTCCTGACCGAAATTAGTTGACAACCGCAGGAAGTATTGAAGGCTGGAGAAACTCCCGTAGATTTGAGGAACTGCCGAATGGACGAGTGGGAGCAATCTTTCGGCTGACTCACTCACCATCACTAGCCACATCAAAGCGAGTCGTCAACTGCTTTACGACTTTTCCTCGAACAATCCCAGCCATCGGTAACTAAGCGGCGACAGTCCAAATATTTACGTTCGAAAATATCTCCAACAGCAGACCATTTAATGGATTATTAGACGACCGGCCGGACAAAAGCCGCTTTTGTTCCGTTTAGCCCCATTTGAATCGAAACTGTTTTTTAATTCCGAAGCATTAATCGGCAGGGGAGATCTGTGTTTGTGAGTAATCTCTTCGAACAGTCGTCCGACAGACCAATAATGAACTCTTTACATCATCTGCGCTGTTTATTCAGTAATAAACATCCGAACCTTGGCACTTGGAGCGTCAATCGGGGATTTGCCGGGGTGACAAAGCCCTGTCCGGGGCTTGACACTTTTCCGAGCGTATGCTAATCTGGCTAGCGGTCTGAGGAAAATCAATCAATGCCCATGGAGGCATCAAAAGCAGCTCTATAGAGGCGAGAAGTTGTGTAATCTGATAGGGCTTAGCGGCTGAAAGAGAGCCGGGTTCGATTGCGTAATCGGGAAATAATGGAGTTGGAAATGAAAGTGACGGACGCCAAGGTGGGAAGTGAGCCAAGTTTTGCCAAGGGGATGTCTTTCCTCGTTTTCGTGGGCATCCCTGGCATAATCTCATCATCGTCAGCGGCATCACCAGCCCTGCCCTACCTGAGTGTGTGGCCGTCTCATGTCATCATCATAACGCTTGCTCCTTCTCCTGCTAATGAACGCCGCAGACAGTTTTACGTTTTCACACTCCTCCGCGGTCCAGCTGCAGCTCCAAGTCCATCTGACTCCCACTCCGGCCAACCGTTTGGCAATTGGATTGCGGTCCAGCCTGCCAACTCAACTTTATGGTCTCAACTTTGCAACTGCGACAACTGCGCAATGCGAAATGCGAAATGCGAAATGCGAAAAATCCCCAACAACCGACACCTCTAGCCTGAGACAGACAAGGTCTTTTATGCAGGGTAGGCGACCACGTCCAAAAAACAAAAGTCAGCGTATAATGAGATTAAAACTTGAACTTTCGGCAAGCCCAGAAAAGTTTCGACAGCCAGGAGCCAGGAGCGAGTATCCCAACCGAATCCGAAGCAGCAGGTAAATCATTTTACGCACCCGCAATCGAAAATGAACTCGGCAACTTTTGCAATATGGCTCTGCTGGCTGAGTTACGGATCCTGACAGGACACCCATCCGCCCTCCGCAGTCATTGCATTCATTTCTCATTATTGACATTTGGTAAAAAATGCAAGCAAAGTTTCTATTAACATGTTTTCTTATAACTTTTTTGTTGGCGTGAAACTCATAAATACCCTCTCCTGCTTGGGGTATAAGATGTTTGGTGTGTTTTATATTTTAGTTCAGTTTTTCCAATATTTCAATTAAATTTAGTGACCAAGCTCAAAGCGCCTTAAGTACTTTTAAACTATAGTTTTTACATAAGTAACTTTCTAATGGAAGGGTAATGGAACGTCGGCGATGTCTGGTCAAATGTTTCTTGTTTTTGAATACTGTTTGGCATTATGCCATTAAACAGTTTGAATTGTGTGTTTTGGCTTTCGGCTGCAAAGTTGCAGCAGACACCATAAATATAAGCCAACACACACTCGCCACTCCTACGTCTCGTCCAGTCATCGTCCTGGACGGAACTGGATGCTACTCGCTGAATTGGCTCCGGAGTCCGCTCCAGATTGAGTTCGTGATCTACGGGGCGTGGAGTGGCATAGTGAAGGGACGCCTAACCAAGCGAGGCCAATAAAACGTCGCCTTTGCATTTGTTTTGATTGTTTATTACTGCGGTAAAGGGACCTGGGCAGGGGCAGACGGTAGCAGGAATCGAAAATAAATGGAGAAACAATGACGCGATAGAACACAACGCTGCACAGTGGAGCCTCTCAAACAATCGAGCTTGCGAATATCAAATAAGTCATAGTCGCAAAAAGACTTAAACTATACCTATTTCACAGAGAATTTCCCAACGCGTCCAAATCAGTTGTCAAAACAATTGTACAATTTTTTTAGAAGATATGAGCATTTAAAGTTGAGAGTTTTTCGTTTCTTGCAACATACAAAAAAATATAAATTGGCTCACTTTCAGGTAATATTACACAAAAACTAGACAACCAATCTGCATGATTTTAATTTTAAAATACAGATACATTCATAAACTGTAAACGCTAAAAAAAAAAAAGAACGACAGATTGGTTCGGCTTGTACAGGTAAATCGTTATCTGCCAGGTGCTCAATTTTTTCACCTTTTTCTGCCTAAAGTAGTCTAGAACTTCTGAAGCTGTCTATCAGTTCCATCTATCTTTCCTAAATCAGAATCCGATTAGAAAGTCTGCGTTGCGCTGCGACGCCACAAATGGGTGTATAAATTGTAAAAAAGTCATAGTCAAAAACACTGAAAAATGCATGAAAACGCGTTATCGTATTTATCGTATTTCTGGACCTTGTAATACAGATATAAAATTATTTAATTATAATCTAGAAATGCTTAATCTCTAAGAAATTCCCCAAATATAGGCTTATTTTTAGTAAAAGGTAGTCTATATGATAGAATAATTAAAATAAAAAAATGCCCTAAAATATTTTTATTTCAGTTTTTAAAATATTTGTAGTTGAGCAAATAAATAAAAATAAAGCTAAAATATTAAATAAAAGTGTTTCTAAAAATCTATTTCTTTAAGAAAATTCGAATTTTTCACCCTATAAAAAGGCACATTGTCCAATATATATATACATTTTACCATATTTAGCTGTCAAATTATTTGATTACCTTATTTCGTTCATAAGTTATGATTTTTGCAAGTTCAAATACAAAAGGGCACTACTGTGCGCCGGTCACAGTATCTTTTTTGAATCAAACACGATGGCCGGTAACCTGGAGCTGTCTGCATTCCCTTTAGCTTAGCGCACATAAGCCAGAAGCACCTCAACTTACTATCTTTCAGGATCTAAACAGAAAGAACATCTTTTTTTGAAACTAGGTGATCACATCTAAGAATACAGCTACCTTAAACGTTGCAGAACACCTCAAAAGTCTGCTCTTATGATGTTCTGACTTAGTTTACCTGACCAAGTTAAAACTAGTTTACCAAGTTGTCGCGCAAAAAGTGGTACGTTATGAATATTATATGTTTTAATAACCCGAATATTGTTAAAAATTATATATGATCTACGTAATAGTATATATTTAGATGTATCTTTCTTTCTACCCATATCCACCCAGAAGAACTGCTTTTCGAATCTCTTAAGGGAATATATTGTTGTCTGAGATCCAGAACAAAGGCTTTGGGTCAATCTTTGAATTCAGTCAAAGCCACCAAAGTTTTATGTACACATTATGCTAAATCAGTGCGCCTGTATAGGTGAATTTTGTGTGCATGACTATCCCCGATTTCTAGGAAAAGCTCGCGGCTCCACACGCATTATGTATGCCATGCTCCTGCATCGATAAATCAGTCATAGCTGTCAAATGCATATAAATTATATGCAAGAGCCAAAGCTCCACTGTACTCCCCGCACAGTGGACACTGGGCAGTGGGCAGTGGGAGTGTTTTGCACTGGAAAAAACTAGATACAATTCAACACATATTTCAGGAGTGCAGACCACGCATCCGATATTCGTTTTTCCGACTGCAATCGGACTCGGTTCTCAATTCGCGGTTCCCTGCTAGCGTCAGAACAATAACACGCCACGTATTGCATAAATGCAATAAATGCGTAGTCTGATGGGGAATGGGACTGGGAACGGGAGGGAGAGTGGCGAGATGGACCCCTAGGTTCTGCGTGGGTTCCCGGTGAGGTGGACGAAAGTCCACGTAGGCGGCTGAGATGAGCGACCTATTAGAACTTGTTGAGAGTCGTGTGAGTAGAGATGGTCGATGAGCGGACGTGGGCCATGGCAGAGTTATGTTAATGGGCAATGACTGTTGGGATTCCGCATTAGATAGGATAATGTGCAGTCGCAGACAGAACAGTGAGTGCAGCGGTTAGCTGAGACATCGGGAGGAGGCGTGAAATCGTTTGCACTAATGCGCCTAGTCTCGACCTATCGCATATGAGCGGGTGAGAGTTTAATCGGGCTTCATAATATATTAATTCGATTCCTCCATCGAAGAGCGTGTCCGCTGAACCAGGGATACCATTTAAAGATACCCTTTGCTCCTCCGCTTCCCTTGTCAATTCCATTGACTAATTTACACACTCAACTCTCTGCTTCTTTGCGGGCTGACCTTCCATTTGACTTTAATGATGCTGCGCAAGAACAGCTGAGATCATCTTTTCCCCTTAGATCAACTTTTTACTGATTCCAAGCGTTGATATGAAATATAAATTATAAAACACCGCTTTCCAAATATGTTAGGCCGGAAAAAAGATCCTCTACATAACAAAATTAAATTATAGAGAATTTTTAAGACCAGTAAATACTTATAAATTGGCTGAAAATTACACGAAGACTTAGGAATAAAATTCGAATTAATTCCAAAATTAATAGATTTTTATTCGAAATAAAGAGGTTATTAAGGATAACTTTTATAAGAAAACAATAAGTAAGCATCAAACAATATACCCCAAGGAAGAGTATACAAAGAAAGTCAGTACACAAAAGGTTCTTTGACGATGATTTGAAATAATGATACAGCGTGATTCGGCACAAAGTTGTGAATAATAAATCAATGAGGGCGTGCCATGGCACTGTGTGAGTGATTTGAAATAATATTATGTAAATTATCGTTTACAACGGTCAGCAGTATCTATTTTGTGTTGCAGTAATTATACTTGACCAAATATTTACGCAACAATTATGATTTGTATCTCGGGAATAGGGAGTGAGTAGTCTCACGAAAGCCAAGCTTAAGAAAGTAGTCCCACTGAAAATCCACATAGAGGCGGGAAACATCTTTCTTTTTTCCTCCATGATGGTGGTTCCTCCCGCTGAACAGTAGCGGGAGACAGCAATTGAACGACACGGGAGTGTACGACAGGCGACAATAAGATGCAGCAGGGAATGCTGCATGACTTCATGAAAAATGCAAATGGGCGTAGGAGGGATGCAGCAGGGCTTGCGGATCGGGTTAAAGAAAGTTGCAAGTTTCAAGTCGCTTGGTAATTTGTGCCAACTGTCAGAATAATGTAGTCAACTAACCGCCAATACCCCCGCTTGAGTCACCAGAAATGAGCAATTAAATATGCGCAGTCGTGTGTACCACAAAGCGGCACAGTCACCATCAACGACATCACCATCACCATCGCCTCCTCATTCTTCGTCTTCGCGTTCATTGTGATCGGCGCACGAGGCTGACTATTTAGCTTTCTTCGATTCGTTCTGCTGAAGAAGCTGCACTGGCGGCAAACACAGCTGCCTCATGACCCGAATAACAACTGCCCCAAGATCCACGGAGACGGGTTGCCTGGTTGCCTGCTTGCCTGGTGCCTTCGTTGCAAGTCTCTTCCGTCCCGGGAAATGTGCTGGATTGCGCATTTAGTGATTGTCTTTAGGCTGCGAGAGTCTTTCGCTATTGACTTCTTCGCTTGCCCTTGAATATGCCTTTTTACTAACCGAATGTTTTTCCTACTCTCTTTCTTTGCAGGTAAGTCAGAGGATCCAAGTATGAATCTAATGAGTTTACACAGAGGAAAAAACCCCATACAAGAAGGTTGTTACTGCATTTTTAAGTGTACCTTGATCCTGGTATTTTGTCTCAGTAAATTACAGTTGGTAAGATCAATTTTCATTTAGCCCGCCTTAAGTACAAATAAGAAACGAAGCTAACTTCGGCTTGCCGAAGTTTATATACCCTTGCAGATTTGCAATTTAACTATGTAATTAAAAACGAAATAATAAATAAAAACGATAATAATGAATGGCCGAATCTCAAGTTTAATTAAAATATGTTGAGAAATAGCAAAGTAGGATTTTTTCTATTATATCCCTGATTGTTTTTATGGCAGCTATAGTATATAGTCGTCCGATTATCATAAAATTTAAAGCGAAATTCTAGATTAATATTAAGTGACCAAAATATGTTAAAAAACAGCAAAGTTATAATTTTTTTTCGAACATTTTTCCGATCGTTCCTATTGTTCGCGATGAGCATATAGAACACTACGTGTACCGTTTCATTCAGATAGCTTTAAAACTGAGGGACTAGTTTGCGTATCATCGGAAAGACGGACGGACAGACCGACAGACGGACATGGCTATATACTTTATAGGGTCGGAGATGTCTTCTTCACTGCGTTGCAAACTTCTGACTGAAATTATATCATTCAAGGGTATAATAATAATGAACAAGATCCTAGTCTGGGTATGAATTGTTAATTATTCAAAGGAGCAAAGTATTTTTAATTAAGGATTTTATTTTCACTCTCACAAAATATATTTTTCAAATTTGTATTGTAAAGTATTCGTCACTATCTTCTTTTCCCTTTAAAATATAATATTACTAGCGGGCCCTAAGAACTTGGTTTCGCCCCTAATTAATGTATTTTGTCTTAGTAAAATCTTAATGATAATCTTAATGATTAATCTTAATCTGAATTATTCGATCATGCAATTTCCCTTTCTGTTCATAGGATCTAAATTTGCTTTCTAACTTAACCATTCGTTATTTTTATAGCATATGCAAACAATATTTCCAACTATTTGGAATTATTTTTTGGAAATATATCTATGCTTAACACAAACGCTTGGATGCAAATCATTGCTGCAATCGTACCGAAACACTGCTAACGCGTCGCTGTTCACGTGCCATTTCTTGTTTTAATTCAATCCTTTTATTTGCATTAAACATATGTACATAATGTTTAAAAATGAACATTAAAAGTATACTTTGTTCGATTCTCAGTCCTACAGAATATGCATAAAAAATTTCACAAAAATCTGTCGAGCCGTTTCGGAGGTGTTTGGTTACTGACACCATTGTTCGAGATTTTTATATATATAGAAATTAAAGTTATTTCTATATTGTAGAAAATACAAGTAATTTATTTTGTAAGAACAGTGAAGACCATGATGATCATAGCACTTTCTGAGAACTCCCTCACCCCGAAGGAAACTGCGTGTGTGATCCGGGGATTGACACGCTTGTTAGCCCAAAATCAGTGCTCACTCAGGCGATCTGTGTGACATTGGGAAAATGCCTTAAATTAACCATTATCGGGGGCAGGGAAGTGAGCCCGAGGAAAAGAAAACCATAATTCTCAAGTGTTTATGCGGCCTTTCCCCAGACCCTAATAAGCAATCCAGTATGCTGTCGCAGACTTCATCCAGACGAGCTCAACTGCCTTTGTTCCGGCGAGGGAAAACTTTGCGGCCCACTGTATGAATGAAAAGTTGAGGAGAAAAACTCCTCAGAGCGGGCGATAAAACTTTTCGCACATGCATCTGATGGCGACAAACTTCTTTTGCAATCTCCCCAGCAATGCACAAAATCAAAACACTAATTTATTGCACATTTTGGCAAAAACAACAACAGCCAGCAGCCAAAGAAAAGGCAAAAATGGCCAGAGTAAAAGTCACCTCCTGATGCAGACAAGCGCTCCTCCTCGCTCCCATAAATCACTTTCTCCAGCCAGCTGGCAGTCCACGGAGAACATTTCAATAGCAATCGGCAAGAGGGAGGGGAAAGAGAGGGCAGCCCCGAAAACGAAGTCGGAGAAAAGTGAATCTGCGCCTGGGAAATCTGGAGGAAGCTGGCGACAAAAATATTATTGCAGTTGTGTAAATAGTTATCAGGGGGGAAGACTTGCAGCCTGCCCTCTTGTTCCTGCGCCCAAATGTGAACTTAAAATTGCTTGTACGCCACATAAACATAACCCCGAGCTGACAAAGGAGAAAAACACACAGAGCAAAAAAAATGGAATTTTCAAGTGCACTTATGCATATCCTCGCCGCAATTGAAACGTCGGCCAGACCTTGGGCATAAACTCGCCCAGACATCCCTCGTCGGCTTCCTTCGCGTCCTGCTGCTGGCACACATGTTGTGCAAGAAATTATAAGAGTCCTTCCTGCCTTGTCCTTACTGGAGGCACAGCAGCGACAGTCTGCCTTCCCTCCGATTCGCTTTCCAAGGATTTTTGCCTTCTGGAGCGATGTAAGGATTTGTACAGTGGATATAACTTAAATGTTTTCCTTTGTAAACTTTTCGATTTAGAGAAGAAAATATTTAATGGGCATTAGTTTTACAATTTTACAATTTTTAGCAAAGTTCAAAACTTCAATTAATCATTTTTAAATCGACACTGAAAACAGAATTGAATTATAGCGAAATGTGTAGCATTATATTTTATTATTTTTTTTATATAGGTTTATAAAAAGCAAATACTCTTACCGGCAATTTGTTAAGAAAAAACATAAAATGAAAGCTGTGCATACCATAACCTATTGTCCCAAATGGTCCTTCAGTTTTGTTCACATTTTAAGATTTTTTACTTTAATAAATTCAATTTATTCAATTCATCAATTGGTTCAGATATCAAGATCTTATTACTTTACAATAGTATATTATTATTTGTAAATCAATGATTTAAATAGTAAATTCTTCATAAATAAATAGACATTCTTCTAAAAATATTTGTTCATGCTTAAATAAATTTGTACTTCGCAGGGTTTCAAGCTTTCAATTCTCCCCAGAAGTATTTTTTCTTTACTGTAGCATCCCTCAAGTGATATATTTATTTCGCTTAAGGAGGTATTTGAATTATAACTGATTAAAATTAAATACAAATGCGACCAAGCTCGTTGAATCACTTCCTCAATTTCTTCATATTTAAATCAATTTCTTATCTCGGGCTGCTACAAATCTCTTTTAAGCAAAGCAAATCGATGCTATTTAACATATGAAAAAACTAAATGAGCTACATGCATAACCCTGTTCTGAATCACTTTTCCACGTAGAGCTGCAATTAACGGCTCAAGTGGCGTCAGGAGAGGAAATCAAATCCTAATCGATTTTTCCGCCTCCCCTCAATTACCAAGCGATGCTCATTATTGAATTTGAGAGAATTTTTGGAAAATGGGAAAATGCAGCTGTGGCACTTTCATCTCCCACAGCCTCTTATCAATGCAGCTGCAAATGCATTCACATTTGGTACTCTCCTTGGAAACTTCTTCCTCATCAATAATTCCACTCAGAGATCGGTTAACCCGTTGGGCTACTCAATTATGATTAACGATGCCGAGGGAGGAGGCGCCTTTGAAATTAGGCAGCCGATGTGACGGACCCCGGATCTTTCATCAGCAGCCAAGAAGTTTGTACATAAACATTTACTATATGCATTTTTTTTTTGTTTCCTCTTTGGTTTTCTGTTTGGAGTACTTTGAACGGAATTACTTGCAAGATGGTCTCCCACATTCTGGTGTCAATCGTTGATTGATATTCCCGAGCTGACATCTGAAAGACAACAAAAATTAGATGGAAGCTGTAAATGGAACTCCTCGGCTTAGGGGCTGCAATAACTTAATTGTCAAAGCAATTCCCATTTGTTGAAACCGTGCGAAGAGATAAGACCGATCCTAAAATCAACGAACTAGAAACAGTTTTCATAATAAGCCGTGAATCCCCGAACCACAACTGAAAATAAACCAAAAATACTAGACAGATAAGACACAGGGAGTAATTAAACTATTACTATTACATTTCTAACTCTGGGGGAGGATTTAGCAGTGAAATGCTCCGTTTTCGTGGCTAATGCATTTCACTTATGGAAGATGATAAAGAGTTGGCGATAAAGAAGCCGACCCAGGGACCGCCGAAGAGGGGAGAGCCACGCGTTATGGCAGGGCGTGTCTAATTGCATTTCATGGCGTTCTGTCCCCTCGACCGGCAGTCGTGTCTCTCGACGTTTGTGTCTTTCTTCTGACACTTCTCCGGTGCAGCTGAAATTTGAATGTACATACATATTCTTTGTCATTCGTGGTCTGGGCTCATACAACTCTTTTGACGGCTGGGTAGAAACGCATTTGAATTTCCGATACTTTTTGTTTGCCCTTCCCCTCTAATTGAATTCAGTATTGTCATTTTTTATGCCTTCGTCACGCGCTCTTTGAGCAGCGACAATTCTTTTATTCTTGCAACCGAATTGCGGTTGATCAAAGCACAAATAGAAGCCCGACAAAATGTCACTCCGCCTAATAATAATGAATAATAATCCGCACGATTTATGTACTCACCTGAGAGCCTACCGGACTAATAAATTTCATTACAAAAGCTTTTTGCATATTGTAAATTGGCCTCAACTACGGAACTGCATAAAAATTAATTTTTTAATGCACTTTTTCAATCCTTTTAAAAACATGACCCACAGGGACGAACACAATTGCCAAAGGCCGTCGGCGAGAGGGGCTAAGAGAGGGGGTAAGTGTAATAAATTTAATTTAATTTACAGAATTGGATTGACTTTGTCCATCGGCGGCAGGAACAACCAGGATAACAACAGCAAATAGTGAAAACCACCGACAAAGAACATACAATTTATTGCATTTTGTTTGCATTTTAACAAGTTTATTTCATGTACTCAGCCATGATATAATTGGGGGACGGGGATATCCAGTGTTCATTCAGCCAAAGAGAATATAAATCTTTCAGTATGTTTTGCCCAAAGTTGATGGGCTCGAAGGTTTCTTTCAACTGATTTTGGTCAGTAATTACAATCATATTTACCAACGGATTCATTGTGCATATAAAGATGTATCCCGTTTTCGATTGAAGTCCAGTCTTTGACCCGATAACCCTTCCAATGAAATTAGCATAAATTGACATAAATTCCCGGCAAATTGATTCCTCGAAAAATAACCCGAATCGAGTCAAAAAAGAAAAAAAATGTAATATCCAAACAAACATGTAAGTTTCGAGAGAAAACACAATTTATAAATTAGCCAAACAGTTCTAGGAAAGAGAAAAAAGGTACCAATACAAAGAAGCCCATAAATATTGCAGAAGAAAAATCGAGAGAGCGAAAGGATTTCAAAACAAATTTTCACGGTCCAATGAAAACTAAAGCCGGGCTCTACTGAACTCTTCATCCCCCCGCGTGGTCAAGCAAAATCGAGGAAAATATTATAGAAAAAACAAAGAGAAGTCGGAGAAAACAAGGCCCGCAAAGGACTAAGGATAAGCCTGCATAATCAAGTGGTTTTCGATAAATAGAAACAAAAAGGGAAAAGCAATCCCTTGGCTCCACCATCAGGACCTTGCGCCCCCTTTTCCATTTCCAGTTAATCGAATATGTTTGTTAAAAAAGTTTTGAGGCGTAAAAAGGCAAAAGGATTGTCGCCCCGGCCCCACATCTACTTATCCTTTGGCTTGGGGAAAATTTAATTTCGACCGTCGCCCATCTTAAGCGTCTGCTCACCCACTTTCCCTTAAAGATAGTTACGTGACACGACAACAGTGGAAGAAATAAGTTGTTTGGATATAGGTTTGTAGACATTAACAATAAAAAAAATATAGAAGGGACTTGTGACAAACCTAATATTATTGGCTGCCTTTTAACCTTAATTCAATAGCTTTTTAAACTAAAACACCCCCTCGGGCTTCGATATTAAGCGAAGAGTGCACTAGAAATTCACAAGTCTGACATAACTAAAGAGAAATTTATGTCGCTGGTTTTACTAAAAAGCTTATTTAATGAAAGCGAAACAACTGTTGTACGTGTCTCCTGACAATTTGATCTACGCAAGATTTATGTGGATTAAGTCAAGATAATAAAAAAAAAAAAATGTCAAGGAACTAAAAAAGGAAAGTCATCACTGATGATCTCCTCACGCTACCATCTCTAGCCGAGGTGTGGACATATAGCACTTCAGCCTCGTTGACCTACTTCGCAAGGGGCTATCCGGCGGAAGTTGTTCTCTGTCGGCTTTTTTAATTTCCTCGCCTCGCTCGTCCTCGCCCCACTTCCCATTCACTTTAATGCTCTTTTGCTCTAAATTGCATCCTTTCGCTAAGGATCTACCTCACCTGCTTCAGTTGTTGTTGATGTTTCCACGTGCTATATACAATTGTTGCCACATTTCCGGGCATCTTTTGGCCTGCGCCGGAGCCGGAGACTGTGGCGGAGCCAGAGACGGAGCCGGCGGCCCTCAGACATTTTAATGATTTTTCCGAGTGAGAATTCTCACTCATTTCTGTTGCTATTTCAGTTTTTGTGCTTTAAATTGCTTTTGCCCTTCTTTTATTTACTTGTTTTTTTTTAGTTATTCTTCGAGTTTCCCTTATTCGAAATAGTTTCGCCAGTGCCTGTGGGGAGATCTGGGGTGGCTCAATCTAGGGAAATTTAAAGCGATTCGTCAATTAAGATTCAAAGAGTTTTCTCCACCCTCCACTTCACTCCACTAATTTAACCCTTAAGCTGCACGTGCCGGAGTCCAAGAAAAAAGATGCCGAAATAAAGAAAATTATAGAAATTCCTGGCAACAAAGGAGCTTGCGAGCCCCAAACGCAACCCCGACAAAATCGACCATTTGACAATACAGAAGATAATTAAATAAACAATGAGCCAGCTCCAAGGACTAAGTGAAAATGGGAGGACAAAAAACGGAAAGAATGCAAATTGAGAAAAATCGTCTGGACCTTCCTAAAACACAAAAGGTAAAACGGGGAGTGTGAAACCTTTAAAATTCATTGAAGGTCCTCAAAGAGTAAGCCATCAAGGAGGAACGGAGGCTGAACGGCAATAGACGAAAGGAAAATATTACGAATGTGTTAATCAAGTAGTGGCCAAAACTAATACCGAAACAGTCTTTTCCTTCAAAGATCTGTACAATTGCATGCCAACTTTTGGGGGTGTTTTGTAAATGGGGTACTATTTCATCCCCTCCAACCGCCGCCATTTCCGCTTATCGCGTCGAATGTCACAACTTTACCGCCGCCATGAACATCATCATCATTATTCATAATCATCAGCAGGAGCGCTGTCTGTGCCTGCAATGCGTCGCCCTTGGGGCGATAGGTTCCACTGTCAGAGCCCCACCCCTGGCACCAATCATAACTACCCACGCCTGCAGCGCAAAACAAACAAGAAAAGCCAAATAACTCGACTAGGAGATACTGACTAGTCTGTTTATAATGCTGAAAATTACAGCTGGTACACCTAATTTCATTTGAACACCTCATCTTTACAAATCTTGTCTGCAGAACCAGAACCATTAAGGTAATATCTTGGGTCTGGGAACGATAGATCTATCAGTAACACGCAAAAACATTAGTTTCTTTACCTCTTACACAAAAGTTTAACTCAAGTTTAAAAATTTCAGACTTATCGATCCAAACTAGTAATGTTTTTAAAAATATTTAATTATGGAGCTTCCACAAAAGTCTTTTCCTCTATTCATCCCTTTTTGAGTGTGATTGACATAATTATATACAGATTGTTTTACTGGAGGACAAGATCATAAGTAGTATGTGGTATATTTTTACAATAGTAAATAAAGATAGTGCCAATCTCATTTAAATGAATAGCATATACTTACTTATAATAATAAGAGTTTATTTTTAAATTACAGGATCAAATTATTTCTTTGGCTTGCTATAGCCGTGTAGCCTCGCATTTTCCAAGTACCGTGTATAAAAAGTTGCACTGCTTCCATGACAATGATGACGGCGTCGGTTTCCGCTTCTGACGACGACGCCGCTGCTATTTTTTGCAATTGCTACTGCCTTCGCTGGCCTGCAGCAACGGTCTCGGGCCTACACTCTTGGATACTATGTTAAATTTTAGTGTTTGCTGCTGCAGCGACAACAACGACGGGCAACGCTCACAGCAGCAGTCACACGAACAAGAACAAGTTTGTTAGAGACAAACGTCGCCGTTGCCGCCGCACGTTGTGCAAACTTTTCCACTTCATTGCATGATTGCAATTTTTACGCAAAACAATTTTATTTGTTTAGTTTTTTCCATTTTTCCTTCGTCTCTGTTTTGCTTTTTTGAGACGAATATGGCATTGTGAAGCGACTATTGAGTTCAAAAGGTAGACAGCACAGATTGTAGTAAAAGCTTTAAAAACTTCATTGGCAGCAATTTAAGAAAAGGCCAAGGTGTGCGTTAAGAAACGAATTGATCCTCAAAAAGTAGCATTATTAACTTAATTCGAGGAAAACTTTAGTGCAAAAACTTTCTTGTTTCTTTCTTGTTATTTTAGCATTTCTATTTTAATTTTATAAACATCGGACGACTATATCCTATAGCTGCCATAGGAAAAATCAGGGGTATATTAGAAAAAATCATAGCTTCGCTGTTTCTCAACATATTTTCATCTTATTTGAGAGGTGGCCTTTTATTATTATTTTAGAATTTCGGTTTTAATTTTATAGTTCAATTGCAATCTGCAAGGGAGCCGAAGTTATTTTCCTGTCTTGTTTAAAAATGAAAATAATACCTTCAAGGTAAACATCAAAGTTAAGCTTCCTTTCATGCAACTCTAAGACCTTTAAGAGTCCTCAGTGATTGCCCTAAAAAGCAGTTTACTCCTTTCATTAGCTATAATCCGTTTTAATGCTCGCCCTTCATATCCTTTTTGTGGATCCGCTTCACCTTCGTCCATTGGCTTGGTTTCTATTGTTTGTTTTGCTCCATCAATTTCCCTGCAATCAGTTTCATTTTCACACACAATTTTCTTAGCAATTTTTTTTCTTTTTTGGCTTTGGCCGTTTATCTATTTGGACTATCCATCTCTCGTCTCTCTCGCGTTGACTTCCTCCTTCGCAGCCTCTCCGTCAGCTCTCGTCCCGTCCCAGCTCTTTGGCCAAAGTGCAAAATGTTGTAAGTTAAATGGAAACAATAATGGGCTCGGGCTGGCTTGAGTAGGACTGGGCCTTTGGCTTCAGCGCTGGCCAGGACGACGCTGGGGCTTCACTCCGTTCATCCGCCGGAGCTCTTGAGCCGGAGCGCAGCGCTTCCCACTTGATTTCGAATATTGCCCTGCACTTTTCACTCTTCATTCGGCGAGCTTTGCTGCTGCCAATCCCTTCTTAGTGGCTCTGGTTGACTCCTCGTTCGACAGACGAATTACTTTGCCGGCACTCGGAAAGCGCCCCCACCTCGCCACTCGTGCTTCTCGCTGCCGGTGGGAATGTTTTAATTAAATCCATTCCAGCGGAACTCCTTGGCCGCAATGGAAAAGTTTTGCCAGTCGGTCAACGCTAAAAAGTAGGCTCAGCAATCGTAGGCCAGCGGACGGAGCCCCAAGACGTGGACCACCAGAACCACCGTTCTATAAGAAAGTCAACCACAGCATCACCGCCGCCTGCTGCCTGGGCTGCAGCAAAGAAATAGTTCCGTGCAAAACTATTTACCAGGCCGCCATTTTCATATGAAGCAGCAGCTCCGTACAAGTTGTGCCATAATTTCATGCCACAACCGAGAAAACTTGTGCGGTCTTGGCCACGCCCCCGCCCAGCCACGCCTAATAATAAGAAATTAGAACTTACGACAGCCACTAAGACTGTCCACAGCAGCAGCGGCAGCCAGACAAAAGCAGGGAGGGAGGAGCAGAGCCCAGGACTATAATCGTCTTGTACTTTGCTGTGTAAGGAACTTTAAGCTAACCGCAAAATGTCCTGCCAAGTGGGGATAGGACTGGATGGAATGGGATTACAATGGGCGGATGCCAGGACGAGTAGTGCAAATGGAATCGTGGGATGTGCCGAGTTCCTGTATCTTAGCACCTGGCCAAGACCTACTCCAGGGACTCTAATGGGGTCTGGACCCAAGAAGAGATGCAGGTGCCATTGCCATGGAAAATGGAGCCTGTATACCGGTTTGGAGAGAACTAAATAGGGACTTGCAGGTGAATCCGACTTGACATTATGTCATTGGGGCATACCCAAGAAAAGATTTTCAGTTAACAAAAGTGAAGATCTATGAACGTAAGAAGATATGGCTTAAAAATTAACATGGCTACTTCATTGGTCATTTAATATGAACAGAACTAAAAGATATCACTTCAGAACCTATCTTACGATTTATGATATGTTAGTCTTTTAAGTTTTCGAATATAAGCGCTCTCATAACAACACCTTTTTACTTAGCTCAATTAGTTACAGTGTAGTTTGACACTACGATGTCTGCTTTTAATTAGGAAAAAAATAATTTTTTAATTAATAATTTTTTTAAAATAATTTTTCCCCAGAATCCCTATTCATTTGAATGTTCTTTTATTAAAACACCTCAATTTGCAAGTTCATCTTTTAAATACTCAATAATTTCGATCCTATTATTGAAGAGCTTGTAATTTTCAAAGTGGTTAAGTTAAGTGGCTTGACTTAATTTAATATGAACTTATTCATGCAATTACGACCTTCTTCCTCCCTTTCTTCTGGCAGAGTATTTACTCGTTCGCGTTAGCTTGGATTCTGCTCTCTGGCCTTCCTTGTGGGCCCCGCCTTCGTGCCCCCGCTCTTTGCAGGGACTATTCCCGCGATGCCGTCGTCGTCGTCGTTGTCGCTCCTCAGATGCTGTGAAGTGAGCGCAGCGCATTATTTAGGATTTACCTTTATGTTGTTGTCAGCGTGGTTGTTGCCGCTGTCGCCGATGCTGCCCGTGCTCCGGCCGTTGCCGAGGCTGCTGGCTCCTGTTCCTGTGCTGCAATCAGCGAGGCTGGGGCCGTGCTTGGATCCCTCCGCTCAGCTCCTCCCCAGTGTCGTAGTGGGTCGTTTATAAAGGTGGAGCCAGAGCTCACTATGAACCCGTCTTTGTATCCTCTGCCGGGACGTGGCTGTTGTCGTCCTGCTCATGATGCTGGGTGATGGGAAAATGCGAGGCTCGTGTGACATTTTCATTATCGTTGTGGGATATGCGCTTTTCTGTGGCCAGCCTTCGACCTCGGCTTACCGGCATCCCCATCCCTTTCTTCGCTTCCACTCCACGCCCACTCGGAAATAGCCCTACTCCTGCCCTGTCCTGTGGGCATGTGACAACATCAGGAGCAGATAAGGTTACAAAATTATTACTTGGGATTTACAATGCTCCAGTTTTAGTGGTCGCCGGTGTGTGTGGGTGTGAGCTTCTGATGTATCAGGCAATCAGCCTGCAGTGCTGGAAGTGAGAGGCGGGAGGAATCCAAGGAAGAACTACCCTGCAGCATAATCCCGAGCACTTCGATTACCCCCTTCAGCTCCTAACTATGCTGGCCAATTCAATAATCGTAAAGACCTCCTCCAGATCGGACTTTCCTCGCAAATTGCCATCAATTTGCTGGCTTCTCTTTCTCGTCGCTGAGTGCAATATTTTCCACCAGAGAGTCGGAAGCTTATAAGCTCAAAGATTAACACAATTTCGACAAATAATGAAAGCGTAATGAATGGACAAGGCGGAGTGTGGAGAACGGAGGAGGGCACATCCGCTAAGGAAGTAAGCGCCGAACCGAATAGATGAGTAAGCCAAAGAGCTGGACGAGAGGAAGACGGCGTTAGCGATATTTTCCTTTATCATCATATAAATTCCATTTCAAGCTGATAAAGAGCGAGGCCAGAGGAGCGCGGCTCGGACGGAGGGGAGAAAATGCAAGCAGGAATTTGAAAATTTTCAATTACGCGTGCAATAAAAATTACGAAAACCCACAAAAGTCATTTTTCTTGATCGATTTTTTCTCCGCAGCTTTTTCACTCACTCACCTCCCCTCGGTGGGGTTGCCCTCAAAAGAATCGGAGGCCAACAATGCGCTGAGCTGAGCTGAGCACAGTCCTTGCCGCATCCCCACAAAGGTGAAACGGCGCTAAAGCTGAGGGTTACCAAAGAGAGGGGGCTGAGGGGGGGTTGAAAGGTTGCCTCCTGAACGGGGCTGCGAAAAGTAGAAAAAGCAATTTCGAAATCCCAAAGAAATTGCAAAATTCCATGCGGCAGGGCCAACGACAACGGCGGCGGCGGTTCAGTTCTGTTCGGATTGGTTTGGTTCGGATTGGTGTGCCGGGCGACAAAGGATGCGCCCAGGACATATCCACAGACTTGTGGCGACAGCTGATAGCGAAAGCTGCAATGCACCTGCCAATGCCCCGCCCTGCGCCACTGTCCGCCGCCGCTCACATACTCGTAAGTAAGGTTAACTAAGCAGCGGGCGCCAGAGTTAACATGCTCCAGTGTTGTCCTCGGCGAGCTGACAGCCAGTCCCAGCCGCAAGCCATGGGCGGCCAGAGGCGCGGCACAGTGGGGCAACCCAAGCTAATACTTCCTACTGGTAACAGCATCAGCGGATGAGCAAATCAACTTAAACCGATGACAATATAAATTAATAATTCATAACGAGCTGGCTTTCAAGTCTTATCGCTTTGGAATTTAAAACTCGAGTGGAAAAAAAATCCCATGACGTTCCGCATCTTATTATTTAAATTATGTTTAATGACCTTAAATTAAGAGTTTTGGGTACCTAAGAAATCATTGTGGCTCTAGGTCCTTGATTCATTTATTTCGGAAACTGATATGTGTATTATTTATACACAAATTTGAGAACTATTTATTAAATTCTATTAAGGAGCTCCTTTATACAATATTTCCTTAATATATGACCACAATATGAGCCGAATTAAGAGACCTCTTGAGCAAATTGAACCACTGTACCACCTCCGATGCCTCTGCGACTTCCATTCTGCTCCTTTGTTTGTGTTGACATTTGCCAGCTTGGCTTTGGACACTCCGCGGATCCTGGAGCGCCTGCATTCAGTCCTGTACCTCACTAGCTGCTAGCTGAGAACTTTAACTTCATCCCGGAGGTGGTTCTTGTGTGTTCGGGGCTTATGTCACCTGCCAGGGAGCGAAGGAGCGCCATTCTGCGCAAACTTCTTTTATTCAGCTGCCTGACATAATATTTTCATTTTCCTTGGCGATGCTGAAAACACTTTTCATTATTTGGTTTCTCCCTCTTTCATATTTCACATTTTCCTTGAGGGGCGACCCCTGAGGGCGGGAGCTTTCGCTGATGAGATTGTTGGTGTTGTCTTAAGGTGACTGTGCTGGCTGTGTCTGTGTGTGTATGTCTGGAGCACTGCCTTAGAGATTATCCTTGTATATGATAGCGAAGCAGATTCAACCGAGATCAAGTGGGATGAGTCATGAACGAAATGAACACTTTAAATTCCACCTGCCCAAGGTGAGATTCCTAATAATACCTGATTACGCCAATTTCCCGGAACATTTACCACAAAAGCAGCTATTGCCGCTCGCCAGCTCGAAGTAAACAAAAGACCTGAATGAATTTACGTCAATGGAAATTGTTTACAATCAGCCAAAAATCAAGATCACTTCATTGAACTTCATGGTTTTGAACAAATAGGTTTTCCTACAAAATTATCTTATTTATATAAAGCAATGCTCTTGACTTGAAGAATAATATAAATATTAGTGCAAAAGTGAACTGCTAGAAGTGCCAACATAATATGTAACTGAACTCCAGCGCCTGGAATGCCGCGAAGAAACTGGATTTGCAGGGACTTCCCCCCTGCGGCTCCCAAAGAACTGGCTACGAATAAATCTCTCAACGCCTTGCATTGAGTCACTGGACTTGCCGCTCCTGCAGCTGCCCCACGACTCCCACAAGAAGCAATACAACAATCCGAACCACAACATCCAAAGTTCACATTCAAATTTGTAGAACGTGCAATGAATTCGAATAGGAAAATGAGTAAACACGCGAAAAAAGAAACAGAAACAAAAACCAAACAGACGCGGAATGAATGCAAGCGGCCGGCAATGGTTTTCATTTGGGGCTGTGTGGGGGTCAATCGCAATGTGGTCGGAGCTTAGTCATAATTCCGCAGCAACAATGGAACTGTTTCTTATACGGGACTGCCGACTGACCCGCCAACAAAATTGATAACCCGTCATTCCAGTCGGGGACAGATACTCCCTCTCCGCTTACGGCGATAACCTTTGCGTTGGCTTCTCCACTCACTGATTGCACCAGTCCCGAGCATTTAAAATTAAGTCTAAGCTTTCCTTCCTTCCTCACTTTGCTCTGGGTTTTATGACCTTAAGATCAGTTCGGCGTTTAAGTGATCGTTAAAGTGGCTTCGATTTTACGAGAGCCATTCCATTCCCCCTATGATAAATTCACCTTAAATATTATTTTAGCCATAACGAACTGTTTAGTGACCTTAGGACGCATGCGGTTTCCACTCATATATATCTTTATAGTCCTCCATTCCTGGACACTCACGCAAATGCTTATGGCGTCATTTATGGCTGGTTTCTTTATTCTCGTCCACCGCCAGTAATCGTTCAATTCGAATGGGGGGAACCTATACCATAGATTCCAGATCAGCCATATTCATGTATACGTACGTCCGTTCGAGTATTTGGAGCACGGGCGGAGGAAAAACCGGGGCGAACGCCGGCAAAGGCGTTTTCCACTGGCCATTCATTTGCATTGCAAATTGAACCCTGCGCTGTGCCGCATATAAGGCAAATTTCCAAATTGACAAACTCGTAAGTTTCGCCATACGCGAGGTGAACAATGGAGGCAACAATTGATATTCCAATTACCCAGCGATACTGAAAACCAGCCGCAGCTTCGGAGGGAACGCCAACACACGCAGCTGCCCACGGAGCACCACTCTTTGGGGCCACTCGCCAATCGTGCGGATAAAATCTCTTTGGGAAATTAGCAACATTAGAAGGTGTCCAGCACTCCAAGGTGGCAGAGGGAGCCCACGCAAGCCGCAAGCCTTGAGAGATCTGCGAGCCAGCCACGCAAGGGTCAAGTCGAGTGCTAAGCATTTGCCCAATCACACTAAACAACATCAAACTGAACCTTAAAGCGACTATACTTATATATTAACGTTAAATCTCAAACAAAGAGGTAACTCATTTTTTAGGATTGTTATTAAAACAGAGCTATTTAATTTTCATATTTTAAGAAAGTGTGCCTCATTTGCAGGGAAAAGGAATTGTGCAGTGTTCAAAACCAAATAAGTACATATTATTGGCCAGCTACCAGGCAGTTTGCCAAGTACCAGCCAACTTTTGGTAGTCGTCGTGGGCTATCGGCTTGCGATCGCCGTTGCAGTTGCAGTTGACCAGCGCCTCTCCCCCGCTGCGCCTGCGCCCGTTTAATAAGTTGGCCAAAAATGATGGCAGAGCTGGAAGAAGCGGGAAGTAACGATTTCATTGCCGCGATATGGGACGTCGGACCCGCTCTCCTCATCAGCGGGTCGCGTAATGAGCCATTATAGCTTTAGATGTGGCCTTTATTGCCTTGGCCACATCCACAACGACTTCGTCTCGAGCGCAGCTGCAAGAGAAGTCTGCTGGCATTTCAGCCATATTTGTCGCCCGTGTGGCATTTGGGGTTGGATGCAGTTAGTTGCCAAACTTAGGCCCGGCTTCCTGCCCGAGGCAGTGCGTGAGGCCGGCATTAATTGGCATATGCCTCGCACATGACGGCCGTAATAACTGTTTATGGCCGGCAGTGGCCAACTCTCTCTCCCTGGGGGAGGCACTTCAGTCTAGAAATCAATATGAATGATGGGAGATGGCAAGAAATTAGGTTTGGCCACACTTTGGAGGGGGATAGCTTGGTGTATCCAATGGAAACTTATCGCACTCTTCTCGACTTCTCTTTTCAGGTGAGTCTCGCAAGGAGTTGACCACATTTCCTGCTTCCAGCCAAAACTATGGCTCACCTACACATCCCAGAACATATTATTTTTCACTTCATTAGAGGAAACCAAAGATAATTTAGAAACCACTTCAAAGGCCACAAGCAACTACATTTGTTATGGTTCTTTATGGATTTGTACAACTGTGCTTTGAGTGTTTTTCCTATTCTGTGATTATCGCGCAATGAGGCATAGTGCACACAGCAACAACCCGTGGCGGGTTGTAAAATAAATCTATAAGAAACAATCATAAAGCGGGGCCTATCTACAGTTAGAATGCCGCTCGGAAGCCCGGACCATGGGAGAGCTGTCGGGGGAGCCCAAAGTTCTCTTCTGTTCCGAGCTGCATTCCGAGTCAAGCTTCTCTTGATTTTATCAGCTCGAATTTTGTTGTTGTTTCCCCTTCAAGCTCACACAAGAATTATGTATATTGAAAGAGGCCTGATAAAATCTACTGGATGCGGGGGGAGTAGCTTGCGGCAATTAAAGCTCAGGCCGGGGCATTTGTCAATAGACTGCGAACCCAAAAAAAAGAAGAAAACAGGGGAACAAAAAGCAAACTATCCGTGCCTCGACCCAAAAAACTGACCCAAGATGCTGTTGGCCTGGTCGGGTCCCAGGCACACAAATGATATTTATCGATATCGGCCGGCGCGCCATTGTCTTTGCCTTTGTCTCCTCCGTATTTGCTCTCGAGGGTCGCCAAAGAAGTCGAAGTAGCTTGTTAACCCGAAATGCGTCAAATGACAAATGATTTAAAATTTATTATCGCTCGGGCTGCTTCATTGGTCGGTCATACTCAGAGCATACAGATGAGATCAACAAAATAACACCATGATATTAAAAAAATGTGATAAACAAACATTTTTACTACATTTTATTTATCTGTATAATTCGTATCACTTTTCTGTTTTTATAACCTTGCAGAGTATTCTAATTTCAGTCAGAAGTTTGCAACGCAGTGAAGGAGACATCTCCGACCCTATAAAGTATTGATCAGAATCAACAGCCGAGTCGATCTAGTCCAGACGGACATGGACTAGAAAAAAATTGTTGAAAAAAATATAACTTACAGTTTTTAACATATAATCACCAAATATAATATTTGGCCATTAATTATTATTACAAAAATTTTTAAATTTCATGAAAATCGCACGACTATAACCTATAGGTGCCATAGGAAAAATCGGGAACAATAGGAACGATCGGCAAAATTTTCGAAAAAAAATTATAACTTCGCTGTTTCTCAACATATTTTTAACAAACTTGAGATTTAATCACTTAATAATTTTCCAGAATTTCGATCTAAATTTCAAAAATCGGACTACTTTATCCTATAGCTGCCATAGGAACATCAGGGAAATAATAAAAAAAAATCATAACTCGGTTGTTTCTTAACATATTTTTCATCAAACTTGAGATTCGGCCATTCATTGTAATCTTAGAATTTCGTTTTTAATTGCATAGTTCAATTGCAATCTGCAAGGCTATATAAACTTCGGTAAGCCGAGGTTAACTTAAATAATATCAGGAAAATATAAGAATTTTAAAGAAAAAATCTTTTTTTTTGCCTTAGGATTTTAGTTTACAAGTCACAATTTACTTAATAATGCTGCAAAAAAAAAAACAAGTGTCTATGTGAAGACAAACAAGATGGACATACAGTCGGGTGTCCCGACAGTAGAATACCCTGTACCCTGGACCGCTCCCCGTGAATTGAATTCGAGACAACTTACAATTACTCTAACGAACGTTCTAGAAATAACTCTGACTTTGTTTCGCTGTATGTATGCAGGCAAAGAATGTGACCATTGCAAGTGTATTGGTGCATGTGTTATTTGGAGCCCTCTTGTGTACATAATGTGTATAAAGTAAAAAGCCTATATCTCCGCTATTTATGGCACGATCGTAATGAAATTTAGACAATCTGTGTATTTTGATAAAACACATCAAGGTTGTGAATATAGTTTACCTAACTTTATAAATTTAGGAGATATACGTTTTTTTCAAATAGCTCCCCAAGAAAGGGGAGCAGCAAAAATTTAAAACAAACTTGATCTGCGTGCAGGTATAAGAAGTCTAAGTCCCAAGTTTGGTGTCTCTAGCT
>VNJQ01001818.1:0-15398 GCA_008042515.1 Drosophila truncata
ACTATAAATAGTGGTCTTTTAATAAAATCTTTTATTTTGCATTTTTCAAAGGGCAGTCTTACTTGCTTTCCATTTATACAAGCTTCACAAATATCATCGACAGGGTATACTTTATCCAGAAGATTATTATTAATAAATAAGTGATTTTTTTTAATTTCTAACATTTTTCCTTTACTAACATGCCCTAACCTTTCGTGCCATAAACGATACATGTTTTTATTTTGTGCTTTTAATGTGTATGCTGTGAATTTTAAAACTGGTATACTGTACATACCTGTACTTTCAGCCACAATCACGTCACCCTTTGTGATTTTTACTCCAGTTTTGTTGAACTCAACAGTCATACCTGACTCTTGAAGGCGTTTAACAGATATTAAATTGTCAGCAACCTCTTCACAGAATAGGACATCTTCAAGCGTTATTTGATAACCATTGTATAATTGGACCATTCCCCGCTTGGTTGCAAATATATATTGCCCGTGCTTAGCCACAGCAATTCTGATTGGAGATTCCAATTCAACATAGTCAGCAAACATTGCCACATTATTGATTAAGTGGTCAGTAGCTCCAGAATCCAGGATGAAGCTCCAGTTTTTGCTCGTATTTGTATTTTGTACACTGTCCACCATAAATGCGAAACCAGACTGGGTTGTTGCAGTTTGTGCTTGTTTTTTATTTTCTTTATTTTGTTCATTTATTATTCGTTTATACGCATAGCAATCCTTTTTTATATGACCATCCTTTTTGCAATGATGGCATTTTATATTAGATTTAAATTTTCCTTTATATTGCTTGCGGTCAACATTGCCTTTATTATATTTATATTTATTGTATTTATAAGTGTTATTATTTTTGTTATTATCATTATGTTTATTAATATATACACATTTGCTTTCATAATTTTCTTGCTAGTATCAATGCTTTCATTTTTAATTCTAATCTCATGATCTAACAACCTGTTTTTGACAAACGCTAAAGTTAAACTTTCTTCTGATAGTGTTTCGATAGCTGTTATTACGCCATCGTATGTATTTGGCAAAGTTAGTAATAAATGAGACACCCTGTCCATTTCTTCGAGCTTTGCGCCAGCAGCAACTAACTCACTCATTAACTCATCAAACACATTGAAGTGGCTCACTAGTGCTGTCTCACTCCCTAATTTGAGTGATAAAAGACGCTTGCGAATGGACAACTGAGACGCAAGGCTTTTGTGCTCATATATCGCATCTAAATTCTTGAAAATTTGACTCGCCGTCTTTCCATCACCTATGGCGAAATTAAGAAATGCATCACCGAGATACTCAATTAATGTGCTCTTTGCACATCTTTCTGCTTTATTCCAGTCTTCATCTATTTCTTTTGGTTCCTGCTCATCAATCACTTTTAAAACGTTTAATTCGGCAAGAAGTGCACGAATTCTAAATTTCCACATGGCGTATTTTTCGCCGTCAAAAGGTTTTATGTTGCGCTTTGCTTTGTCAGCCATATTTGATTTCGGAATTTCACAATAATATGTAAGGGAACGAAAAACTTCTAATTTTGAATTAAAACTTTGCAATATGTGCCTGGGCCCATAACCTGTTGTTAACTGAACCTTTTATTATATTATTTAATGAAAAACACTTATTGATTCTGTTTATATTTTGTATTATTTATATTTTCTGTTTTTTTTTTTTTTTTTTTTTTTTTTTTTTTTTTTTTTTTNACATTCGCAGAATAAGAGACGGAAACACATGCAAGTGTGACCGATCCTTTATAGATTTAATATGCAACTTTTGACGTTATAATATACTAGACGTGCTTAGGTGAGGGATATTCAACAATAAGCATAATAATATAAGAGTTACAAACACTGTATGTATAGAATAGGCGATGAACGCAATAAAAAATGTATTTATGTTACAATATATCTAATAAGGCAAAGTAACAATATTTCAATAACCACTTACTTATTCATGTTATATTAATCGAATAAACTACTAACCATGCTTAATCTAAGACTAGAGCAGGGTCTCGTTTTAAGGAAGACACCTTCGTTCGTGCCGTCAGATGTGTCTCCATTCCGGACCTCACTCAGCACTTGGGGGGGAGGAGTTACCCTCTCTACCCTATTCGTAGAGATGGAGAGTCTGCGACGAACTCGAAGAGGCACGATCCAACTGGACACAATCGGGAACTACCGTTATAAACAGACAAGAGAAGACAGAATCGCGAAGTGGCGATTCTGCTCGGCAGTCAGTCGAGTGTGAACATCGTTACTGAACAAACGTTACAAAAATAAATGAAAACAAGAATAAATAATAAAATGTATTTATTGAATAACTGACCATAGGAGATATCTACACCAATATTGTTGTCAACATATTGGTAACTCGCGCGCTGGTATTTTAAATTCAAATTATCCAATTCTATTCCGTAATATCTTAATTTCTTCATATCTTAACTCTCCTAATGCAAGAAGCTAATCTATTTGTGCGCGTCTGCGCGTCACAATTTTTAGGTGTACTCGCGACATGAGAAACTGTACATAAACAAGGGGGTTGAACTCCGGGAGTGCAGGCAGAAGTGAAAACTTGAACTTATGGCGCGTTATGCTTTTTTTTGGGTGATTATTTTTAGGCGTGCTCGCGACATGAGAAATTTTACATAAAAAATCAAGTTTATCGAAGCAATGTGGGCACTTTTTAAATGGATATAAAGGATAAAAATATAGAAACTACATATATTCGAACGAAGTGGTTTTATTTATATGAGTATATAGTAAATACAAAATTTATCAATTCTCATCCATAATTTCAACAACTCTTACATCATCATTATCAGCATTTTCATCCATATTATCAGGATTTTCATCAAATTTTAAAACTTAAAAAATATATGGTAACTAAAGTATGAAATTAACAATTTTGATTTAAATCTATTTATATATCTTGTGAATACTGTATCAATAGAATTTTTGTATTTTGTTGTGCTAAGATTGCGATCATTAAGGATTTAATTTGGTCTGAAATAAGAGCGAGTTGGTGTGGACTGTATTTTTATTCCTTCCAGTTAAGAGGTCTATTTGACACTGAATGCAATTTCACCAGACGACGCCGTCGCAGCGGCATTGCCAACAAGCCAAAATCTCTATACAGGTTTTCTTTTACATAAGGAATAATATATAATATAATAAAGATGGCATTATGCGCCGGTTAAAGATATGATATGATATGATATGATAAAGCTGCAACCGTTCACAAACATAATTAGGGATTGATTTTTGACATCTCCAAAGCTTATGTTGAAATCACCACTCAAAATTATAGGATAATGATTATATCTTCTATTAAATTTTATCATTAATAGTGCGGAATCAGCTTTAGAATAAATTAATCAATTTGAATACAAGAACTCTCGTATAGCTTGTAAAGACTGTTTTGGTGAAATATAAACGGCAGCCATTACTATTGTTTGTCCATTAGAATGGCATTGGGAAATACATATGTATATCACCATTGCTCCCTTGGCTCCTTTGTTTTTGTAATTGGCTCCGAAGCATAGGCGAGCAAATAGGCGGCATGCACCAATGCTAATTGCAAAAACAATTTTCCACTTTCCTTTTCTTATCTCTATTCATCTGCATTTGAAAGGGACTTGTAATGGAAACAGGTAACGGGACTTGCATATGGTTGTTGTTGGGTGATAAAACTTCATGAACATTTTGTTGTTGCTTTGGCGACGCGCACACACTTAAAGAAATTGTGTTATGTTTTTATACCCTTGCAGAGGGTATTATAATTTTGGTCAAAAGTGTGCAACGCAGTGAAGGAGACATCTCCGACCCTATAAAGTATATATATTCTTGGTCAGGATCACCTCCTGAGTTGATATAAGCATGTCCGTCTGTCCGTCTGTCTGTCCGTCTGTCTGTCCGTCTTTCTGTTTCTACGCAAACTAGTCTCTCAGTTTTAAAGCTATCGACTTGAAACTTTGCACTCACCCTTCTTTCCTTTGCACGCAGTATATAAGCAGTATAGGCCGACTATATCCTATAGCTGCCATATAACTGATTGATCGGAAATGGTATAACTTCGGTGTTTTTAGAGTTAGAGAATTCAGATTTTGTACGAATGCTATATCTTATAGCTGCCATATAACTGAACGATCGGAAATTACCCGGCCATTTCAGCCTTCTCGTTAAGTCATTTAAATTAGATTGCATATGATTCAATTTGGAAAATATAATTTACAGAATATTCTGCAAGGGTATATAAACTTCGGCTCCGCCCGAAGTTAGCTTTCCTTTCTTGTTAGTTATTGCATTGCCATTTGACAAGTAAACAAGTATTGATGTTAATGTAATAAACTATGTACAAAGTTAAAAATATCATCCATATTCATGTGCATACATTTTATGTATATTTTCATTGTTATTTCATAATTGTCTTTATTATAAAAATTTATCTCCCTAATTTTTTTCTGTGTATCCTTTGAAATAAAAACATTTTATTTACTAGTGTTGGTGTTTTCTTTTGAATGTATTGAAATTTGCTTCGTCGTAAGCAGCTGGCGTTTAGCATCCCAGCAGTTCGGCTGGTGGCAATAGTTCTCTTTGGGTATGGATTCGGGTACTCTTTTGTGGGTACCCATATCGCCTACTGTAGGTGTAGCGGGTTGGGTATTCTCTGCATAATGTTTTTTTCCTATAACGCTGCGAGTATATACTTTGGTACTCCCTTTGGATACGACGGTCAGACCACCAAAAAGCGCAATCGAAAATTTGTGCTGCTCTTTGGTGCTAGAACCAGTTAAACTGTACAAAACAGATTGGGATAACTGTTTTCTGTTGTTTCCTTTCTTATTCTTCAGTATAACTTCAGCATATGTGGTGACGCGACGTTTAGTGCAGTGCAGTGTAATAAAGTGTAATTAAATAAACAAAATAAATATTTAAAAAAGCTATCCAGTCGCAAAGGATAGCGATTCGATAATGATGGAGTACAACGTCGATGGAGTGCACGGAAAATCGTCTTTAAAAAATGCGCAAAATCTATATTTGGCACTACTTGGTAAGAATTTAAAAACAATATTGGTTTTAATTTTAATAACGATTTTTTTATAATATTAGATGCAATTACTGCTGATGGCGGCAATGGAACTGCGGACATTCAACTTCGCCGCGCTATTCAATTGCAGGAAAAAAGGCAATTAAAAATAAAAAATGCCTTAAACAACAACAGCAACAAAAACAACGACGACAATGACAACAACGACGACAATGACAACAACGACGACAACAACAAGAACAACACATAATTTTTGCCATTAATTATAATTATTATTAAGTATTTAAGCCAAATGAAATTGTCTCATTCTTATGTAATATTAAATAATTTGTATATCTATTAATATCTATTAAAAAACAAAAATTTAAAAGAAAAAAAATCTTTTTCTGGGTATGTAAATCGCTATCCCTTGGTAGATACCCAAGTGGCTATACCCTATAGAGTACCCAATTCCATACCTAAATCAGTGTCCCTTAGTAGTATGTATTTGGGTACTCTTCTTGAGTACCCCATTCGCTACTCATTGGTATACGAGGTGGTGACGATTGTACACTGCCTATGACATCGCTTAGTTAAATTCGCCACTGAAATACATGTCTTAGGTATTGACTGGGGAGTACTCCCCTACCCTAGAGGCATAGTGGATTCGACACCCACGCACTAGTTCGGCGAACTGCTGGGATGCTGCGCTCTCGCATACGTATACAATATGAGTATACATATTGGTATGTAAGTATATCTGTGTTAGATCTCAACTGTCGCCAAAACGCAGGAAAATGTGAGCCCACAAAAGTGCCCAACGCGCCATAAGAAGTGTTCACTGCAAAAATCAAGTTTATCAAAGCAATGTGGTCACTTTTTAAATGGACATGAAGGATAACAATATAGAAACTACATATATTCGAACGAAGTGGTTTTATTTATGAGTAAATAGTAAATACAAAATTTATCAATTCTCATCCATAATTTCAACAACTCTTACATCATCGTTATCAGTATTTTCATCATTATTATCAGGAATTTCATCAAATTCTAAAACTTAAAAAATATATGGTAACTATAGTATGAAATAAACAATTTTGATTTAAATCTATTTATATATCTTGTGAATACTGTATCAATAGTAGTTTTGTCAGTCTTCGCCCTACTCTCATAGCGTGCGGTTGAAATTCTCTCTATAGTCGTTTGTTATCAAACCAACAAATCGTTCTTGCGCGGGACATTATTTGTCTTACTGCCTTGCGAAGAGACTTCCAAAGAAAACAAAAACTGACAGTGCTAAAAAAAAAAAAAACAAGCATAAAAATTAAGCGCCGAAAGGCGTCCCCACCCTCTGCCGGTGCACATGCACCGACTCAAAACAAGATGAAACGTAATAACAAAAAATCTTCTCCTGGTGAATACGAAAACTATTATCGTCCACTGCTAACTATGGAGGACAACGCTCCAAACAATGACATTGATAAAATCGAGGTCGATGAAAAAGCCGTGCCACCTTCTGAGGCTCCTACCTAAATGCCACCTATAACGGTAATCAAGCAATCCACTCCATTTATTCACAAACTTCTCGCTAAATTGAACATCAAAGATTACTTCTTAAAGACAATTTCTATTGGCATAAAAATTTTTGTTAAAGGAGACGACACCTTTTCAAAGATATGCACCCAACTTATGAAGCTCAAATGTGAGTTCTACTCGTATGAAACAAAACATACAAAACCATACAAAGCAGTTCTCTCAGTGCTTGACGAGCTAACCAACATTGAGGTTAAAGCCATGCTGATTGAACTGGGCTTAAATTGTATCGATGTCAAAACCATCGAAAAAACCACCCAAAATGACCATAAAATTCTTTTATATGTGGTATACTTTGCAAACAAAAGCATAACGTTAAAAGACCTACGAGAAAAGTATCCACATGTAAACCACACCAAAGTACGATGGGAATATAAAACTAAACTATCCAATAAACTGACGCAAAGCTACAAATGCCAACTGTTTGGACACGGATCGAAAAATTGCGCTGTAAAGACCTCTTGTGCCCATTGTGCAGGCGCTCACTTCACTGTTGATTGCACCGATAAAACGAAACAGCTATGTGCAAACTGTAAAGGTAACCATCCCTCCACCGATGTAAATTGCCCTTGTCGTCTCTCCTATCAAGCTATTCTAATGAGAAGATCGGCAAAAAGTAGAGCTTATAACAACATATCTCGCGAAGCTAACGCCAGACAGAGAGTACAACAAGAAACCCATCACGTCCAAGCTAAGCCGCCATACTGCTTATCGGAGTTACAGTCAGGTGCTCTAAAATTGCAACTCCCAACAACAAGCTGATCTCTTCACCTTAGAAGAAATAAACTCTCTTACTATGGAGCTTATCAACAAATTGAGTGGATGCAAAACGAAAGGCGAACAATTTAGCATCATCACAGAATTAGCAATCAAATATGTCTACTCTAAATAAGTTTTCTGATGATCTTGTAATGCACGTGCCGTTTTATCAAAACGCTTAGAAGTATCAAATTTTCTAAACAGAAACAAGATTCAAGTTCTACTAGTTAGTGGAACCTGGCTAACACACGAAAACCGATTTTATATTTCCAACTACGAAGTATACAGGCGTGATCGCACTACAAATAGGGGTGGTGGTGTTGCCATCATTGTTCATAAATCTATCAAGCATAAACAAATCTCAAACTTGAATACCCATTTCATAGAAAACGTCGGAATAGAGATAAGTATAGACGGATCATTTACATTAAAAATTTGTTGTGTCTATTTTCCATGCACTTCGGCAAAATGTCTCACAAATTGTAGCACAATAATTTCCACAAAGCACAGAAAAGACCTTTTTAAATGTGATCTCCTCAAAATTTCTCGGATTTCTGTGAATTTTGTTGTTGGCGGAGACCAGACATAGACTCTGGAACTGCGCAAGAGCAAATTGTTTTGGCAATACCCTGCACGATCTTTCATCAAATGGAAAATTTTCCATTCTATTTCCTAAAGATCACACTTATATACCCGCATATTATAAAAGCAAGCCATCCACTCTCGACTTATTCCTCTCAAACTCGGCTAATAATGTCTCTGAGCCTACTGTTCACACGAACCTTTCTTCGGACCATCTCCCTGTTATATGCAAATTTAATAAAAGAATTAGCTTGGCAAGCCCTGAATTTTACTTTCAGTTCTCAAAAACAAATTGGAAAACATTTCACCGTTCTTTAAGACCTAAAATTCAAAGGCAGCTCGATCTTTTCTCTGAACGACAAACAAATCGAGAACTAGTGGACATGATGGCTGACTGTCTTAAAGTTGACATCTCTCAATCGATAGATGAATGTGTGCCAAAAAAAGTTGTCAGAAAAACTGAAAATAGTTTCCCTTCACACATCACTAATCTTATATCAGCTCGAAATTGTGCTCAAAGGCAATGGATTAGAACTAGGCAGCCAATTTATAAAGCCAGGCTTAATCATCTAAACAGAGAAATACGCCAAAAATTGTTTGAGCACAAAAACTCTACCTGGAACCATAAATTGTCCAAGCTAGAAAACAGTTCGAATACTTTTTGGAAACTGACAAAAGTAATAAAAAATAAAAAACAGTTTATTCCCAGCTTCAGGCTAAATAACAAAATATACACAACAAACCTGGAAAAAGCTAATATCCTAGCTGGCGTATTCGAGATGAAACACCATACAACCGAGGCTTACTCAGTCTCAGCCACATTAGCCATTGTACAAAATAAAATCAGGGAATTAGATGAAGATGACAGTATTGCAATTAGAAACCCTATCACTGTAGAGGAAATCCAGGATGTCATCAAATCGCTCAAAAACAAAAAATCAACTGGTATAGACAAGATTCCTAACATTTGCCTCAAGAAACTTCCGAAAAATGCATTACAATTTTTGTCACTACTGTTTCAAAACTGCATGAAGCTGTGCTACTTTCCTTCTGAATGGAAAAAAGCTAAAATTGTTCCGATTCCCAAGCCTGGGAAACCTCCCGATTGTCCACTGAGCTACAGGCCAATTAGCCTACTATGTGGCTTTGCCAAAATTTTTGAGCGCCTAATTAAAAATAGATTAAATGTCTATCTTGAGGAAAAAAATGTAATACCCGCTTTTCAATTTGGATTTAGATCTTCTCTAAGTTGCATCCATCCCCTCGATATAGCTACAAGTTATATCAATGAAATCTTTAGACAAAAGCGTTCTATTGGTATGGTAACCTTGGACATCGAAGCTGCTTTTGACACAGTTTGGCATGATGGCCTAATTTACAAACTTGCTGCTTGTAATACTCCGCCTTACCTAACAAAACTCATTGCAAGTTTTCTCTCCGACAGACTTTTCTATGTGTCTTTAAATGGGGCAGACTCTAAAAATATGCCAATAACCGCCGGTGTTCCGCAAGGCTCTGTACTTGGACAAATTTTGTATAACGTTTACACTCACGACATCCCCACTTTTAATAGATGTAAAACATTAATCTTCGCTGATGATACTGTCTTATACTGCTCCAGTAAAGTATATAGTGAAATTCATGATGCACTTCAAATTGCACTAGACACTCTCTCCAAGTACTTTTACAAGTGGAAAATCAAATTAAATGCACCTAAAACAAAAGCCATATACTTCTCAAAAAAGCAAAAACCTTGTTTCCTTCCTAACACAGAACTTGAATTAGGAACCACACTTATAAATTGGGAAAATTGTGTCCGATATCTGGGCGTCTTCCGTGATAAAAAGCTCCTATTCAAAGATCACATAAACAAAACCATTGATAAAATAAATAAGACCACGCGCATTCTATATCCATTTATAAATCGCAAATCTAAATTATCGTTACACAACAAATTAATAATTTATGAAGCCATATTCCTACCCATGTTATTGTATGGCTCCAAAATATGGGGTACAAGTGCGCGCACTCATTTAGCAAAAATTCAAACGACCCAAAATAAACTATTAAAAATGATATTAAACAAGCCATTTTATTATGCAACAAATAGACTGCATAATGAAGCCGATATCAAAATGATTGATAAACTCATCTATCAGGCCAAAAACAAATTTAGTTTAAAAAAAATACATGTCTCACAATATGTGTAAAAACAGGTACTTTCCTGTCTAGTCTCATCTAGATAATATTAAGTACTTGCACAGAATTAAGTAGTTTTAAGTAATCAAAACGCCTAAGGTTTTTCCTTGCCTGTTTCTCCTTATTAATATAAATTTCATTTTCATAAATCTAAAACAAACTTTATATAAATAGACACATTAAACACATTAAGCTAGCTTTAAGCAAAACTGTAAAACTTATTAGGCAAATAAAGCAACATTTGAAATTTGAAAAAAAAATAGTAGTTTTGTATTTTGTTGTGCTGAGATTGCGATCAATAAGGATTTAATTAGGGATAGATTTTTGACATCTCCAAAGTTTATGTTGAAATCACCACTGAAAATTATAGGATAATGAATATATATTCTATTAAATTTTATCATTAATAGTGCGGAATCAGCTTTAGAATAAATTAATCAATTTGAATACAAGAACTCTCGTATAGCTTGTAAAGACTGTTTTGGTGAAATATAAACGGCAGCCATTATTATTGTTTGTCCATTAGAATGGCATTGGGAAATACATATGTATATCACCATTGCTCCCTTGGCTCCTTTGTTTTTGTAATTGGCTCCGAAGCATAGGCGAGCAAATGTGTATATGTACACGGCTCTCGTCATGCACCAATGCTAATTGCAAAAACAATTTTTCACTTTCCTTTTCTTATCTATATTCATCTGCATTTGAAAGGGACTTGTAACGGAAACAGGTAACGGGACTTGCATGTGGTTGTTGTTGGGTGATAAAACTTCATGAACATTTTGTTGTTGCTTTGGCGACGCGCACACACTTAAAGAAATTGTGTTATGTTTTTAGTTATTGCATTGCCATTTGACAAGTAAACAACTATTGATGTTAAAGTAATAAACTATGTACAAAGTTAAAAATATCATCCATATTCATGTGCATACATTTTATGTATATTTTCATTGTTATTTCATAATTGTCTTTATTATAAAAATTTATCTCCCTAATTTTTTTCTGTGTATCCTTTGAAATATAAACATTTTATTTACTAGTGTTGGTGTTTTTATTTGAATGTATTGAAATTTGCTTCGTCGTAAGCAGCGTAAGCTGGCGTATAGCATGCTGCGCTCTCGCATACGTATACAATCTGAGTATAAATATTGGTATGCAAGTATATCTGTGTAAAATCTCAACTGTCGCCAAAACGCAGGAAAATGTGAGCCCACAAAAGTGCCCACCGCGCCATAAGAAGTTTTCACTTCAAAAAAAAAGGGGGTTGCACTCCGGGAGTGCACGCAGAAGTGAAAACTTGAAGTTATGGCGCGTTATGCTCTTTTTTGGGTGATCATTTTTAGGTGTGCTCGCGACATGAGAAATTGTACATAAAAAATTAAGTTTATCAAAGCATTGTGGGTACTCTTTAAATGGACATAAAGGATAACAATATATTCGAACGAAATGGTTTTATTTATATGAGTAAAGAGTAAATACAAAATTTATCAATTCTAATCCATAATTTCAACAACTCTTACATCATCGTTATCAGTATTTTCATCATTACTATCAGGATTTTCATCAAATTCTAAAACTTAAAAAATATATGGTAACTATAGTATGAAATGAACAATTTTGATTTAAATCTATTTATATATCTTGTGAATACTGTATCAATAGTAGTTTTGTATTTTGTTGTGCTGAGATTGCGATATTTAAGGAATTAATTAGGGATTGATTTTTGACATCTCCAAAGTTTATGTTGAAATCACCATTCAAAATTATAGGATAATGATTGTATGTTCTATTAAATTTTATCATTAATAGTGCGGAATCAGCTTTAGAATAAATTAATCAATTTGAATACAAGAACTCTCGTATAGCTTGTAAAGACTGTTTTGGTGAAATATAAACGGCAGCCATTATTATTGTTTGTCCATTAGAATGGCATTGGGAAATACATATGTATATCACCATTGCTCCCTTGGCTCCGTTGTTTTTGTAATTGGCTCCGAAGCATAGGCGAGCAAATAGGCGGCATGCACCAATGCTAATTGCAAAAACAATTTTCCACTTTCCTTTTCTTATCTCTATTCATCTGCATTTGAAAGGGACTTGTAACGGAAACCGGTAACGGGACTTGCATGTGGTTGTTGTTGGGTTATAAAACTTCATGAACATTTTGTTGTTGTTTTGGCGACGCGCACACACTTAAAGAAATTGTGTTATGTTTTTAGTTACTGCATTGTCATTTGACAAGTTAACAACTATTGATGTTAAAGTCATAAACTATGTGCAAAGTTAAAAATATCTTCCATATTCATGTGCATAAATTTTATATTTTCATTGTTATTTCATAATTGTCTTTATTATAAAAATTTATCTCCCTGAATTTTTTCAGTGTATCCGTTGAAATAAAAACATTTTCTTTACTAGTGTTGGTGTTTTCTGTTGAATGTATTGAAATATGCTTCGCCGTAAGCAGCGATTGGGCACCCCTGGCGTATAGCATGCTGCGCTCTCGCATACCTATACAATCTTAGTATACATATACATAGGTACGTAAGTATTTCAGTGTAAAATCTCAACTATCGCCAAAACGGAGGAAAATGTGAACCCACAAAAGTGCCCAACGAGCCATAAGAAGTTTTCACTTCAAAAATCAAGTTTATCAAAGCAATGTGGGCACTTTTTAAATGGACATGAAGGATAACAATATAGAAACTACATATATTCGAACGAAGTGGTTTTATTTATATGAGTATATAGTAAATACAAAATTTATCAATTCTCATCCATAATTTCAACAACTCTTACATCATCATTATCAGCATTTTCATCGTTATTATCAGGATTTTCATTAAATTCTAAAACTTAAATTATTACAGATTGAATATAAATGAAATAAATAAAATGAAAAAACAGGGGATTGAACTCCGGGAGTGCAGGCAGAAGTGAAAACTTGAACTTATGGCGCGTTATGCTCATTTTTGGGTGATCATTTTTAGATGTGCTCGCGACATGAGAAATTGTACATAAAAAATTAAGTTTATCAAAGCATTGTGGGTACTCTTTAAATGGGCATAAAGGATAAGAATATATTCGAACGAAGTGGTTTTATTTATATGAGTAAATAGTAAATACAAAAATTGATCAATTCTAATCCATAATTTCAACAACTCTTAGATCATCGTTATCAGTATTTTCATCGTTATTATCAGGATTTTCATCAAATTCTAAAACTTAAAAAATATATGGTAATATGCGATCATTAAGGATTTAATTAGGGATTGATTTTTGACATCTCCAAAGCTTATGTTGAAATCACCACTCAAAATTATAGGATAATGATTATATCTTCTATTAAATTTTATCATTAATAGTGCGGAATCAGCTTTAGAATAAATTAATCAATTTGAATACAAGAACTCTCGTATAGCTTGTAAAGACTGTTTTGGTGAAATATAAACGGCAGCCATTATTATTGTTTGTCCATTAGAATGGCATTGGGAAATACATATGTATATCACCATTGCTCCCTTGGCTCCGTTGTTTTTGTAATTGGCTCCGAAGCATAGGCGAGCAAATAGGCGGCATGCACCAATGCTAATTGCAAAAACAATTTTTCACTTTCCTTTTATTTATCTATATTCATCTGCATTTGAAAGGGACTTGTAATGGAAACAGGTAACGGGACTTGCATGTGGTTGTTGTTGGGTGATAAAACTTCATGAACATTTTGTTGTTGCTTTGGCGACGCGCACACACTTAAAGAAATTGTGTTATGCTTTTAGTTATTGCATTGTCAGCGCGTCATTTGACAAGTAAACAACTATTGATGTTAAAGTAATAAACTATGTGCAAAGTTAAAAATATCATCCATATTCATGTGCATAAATTTTATATTTTCATTGTTATTTCATAATTGTCTTTATTATAAAAATTTATCTCCCTAAATTTTTTCAGTGTATCCTTTGAAATAAAAACATTTCCTTTACTAGTGTTGGTGTTTTCTTTTGAATGTATTGAAATATGCTTCCCCAGCAGACAAAGAAGCGGACGTGAGCGGATGGATCCGCAAAATGTCCGCAAAAGATATTAAATGCGGGCAAAGCATCGGAATTTCCGCATTAGGTTCGGCAAATGCTCAAAAACTTACACCAAAACGAAGCGCAATCGGAACTTTTGCGTCCCTCGTAAAAGGGACGAAATAGTCCCGCTAGCGGACTCTGAAACGTACAATGAGCGGGAAAATAGCGGATTTACTGGCTCTAAAACGGACAAGCTCCGGGAGTACTGCTTTCTCCTTAAAATCATATGTATAAGCGTTCTCGATATTAGAGTTTGGTTTGCCTCAGTAGCCGAGTTGGTAAGCGGACCGTCTGTGAATTCTGTGACATGGGTTCGAGTCCTACCGGGACGCAAAAAATGAGTAAGATATTATTTGGGATTTATTAACGATTTATATGATTTGTTAATAATTTGTAACCTTATAATTATAGATATTAACAAAATGTCTTTCAGGTCGAAGCTTAAGTGAAACATAGATTATTTGTTGTCTAGTTTGGGATTAAATACATAGTTTAAAAAGGGTTAGTTTAAGAGTTAAGGGAGAATAATGAGGATTGAATTAAAATTTTATTTATTTTTGAAGCTTAATCGAGACCCGGGTTTGATATTAGAAAAGTGTCACTCGCAAGATTACAAAAGGTCCGCAAACGATATCTTTTTCGGGTTCCGAAAATGATAGCTTTTGCTGCCACAAAACCCATGCCAGGTGATTTACTTTTTGTCGTTATTGAGTCTGAAATCGGACGTTTTGTCCGCCTAAAACCCGCAAAACTATCATTTGTAATATTATAAACGAAGTTTTTGTCTGCTGGGAAGCTGCGCTCTCGCATACCTTATGGCGCGTTGGGCACTTTTGTGGGCTCACATTTTCCTGCGTTTTGGCGACAGTTGAGATTCTACACAGATATACTTACATACCGATATGTATACTCAGATTGTATACGTATCAGAGAACGGCTTTGGGTGAATGAAAAAAACTCGTGCGCGTTCAACAGCCGAATAATCACACTGTTCGGATCAGCCGATCAAACTTGCATGCGCTCACATTTTCGTTGTAGATTTTAATTCCACTCGGGTCCGAGCAATTTTTTGTTTCATTCCAAATTGTTCGGCTCGTGTTCGGCATAACGATTTCGCGTGCGACTCGTTCGGTTCAACAGTCATTTTTTTGAACAAGAATAG
>VNJQ01001821.1:0-16016 GCA_008042515.1 Drosophila truncata
AAAATTTCACCGACCGTTCCTATGGCAGCTATAGGATATAGTCGGCCGATCCTTATAAAATTTGGTATGTCGTATTATGTTGCCAACAATAGCATTCGTACAAACTCTGAATTCTCTAACTCTAAAAACACCGAAGTTATACCATTTCCTATCAATCAGTTATATGGCAGCTATAGGATATAGTCGGCCGATCCCGGCCGTTCCGACTTATATACTGCGTGCAAAGGAAAGAAGGGTGTGTGCAAAGTTTCAAGTCGATAGCTTTAAAACTGAGAGACTAGTTTGCGTAGAAACAGACAGACGGACAGACGGACAGACGGACATGCTTATATCAACTCAGGAGGTGATCCTGACCAAGAATATATATACTTTATAGGGTCGGAGATGTCTCCTTCACTGCGTTGCACACTTTTGACCAAAATTATAATACCCTCTGCAAGGGTATAAAAACATGGGGGTTGCACTCCGGGAGTGCCGGCAGAAGTGAAAACTTGAACTAATGGCGCATTAGGCACTTTTTTGGGTGATCATTTTTGGGTGTGCTCGCGATATGAGAAATTGTACATCAAAAAATCAAGTTTATCAAAGCAATGTGGGCACTTTTTAAATGGACATGAAGGATAACAATATAGAAACTACATATATTCGAACGAAGTGGTTTTACTTATATGAGTAAATAGTAAATAAAAAATTTATCAATTCTCATCCATAATTTCAATAACTCTTACATCATCATTATCAGCATTTTCATCATTATTATCAGGATTTTCATCAAATTCCAAAACTGAAACAATAGGTCTATGGTAACTAAAGTATGAAATGAAAAATTTTGATTTAAATCTATTTATATGTCTTGTGAATACTGTATTAGTAGTAGTTTTGTATTTTGTTGTGCTAAGATTGCGATCATTAAGGATTTAATTAGGGATTGATTTTTGACATCTCCATAGTTGATGTTGAAATCACCACTCAAAATTATAGGATAATGATTATTTCTTCTATTAAATTTCATCATTAATAGTGCGAAAGCAGCTTTAGAATAAATTAATAAATTTGAATACAAGAACTCTCGTATAGCTTGTAAAGCCTGTTTTGGTGAAAAGTAAACGGCAGCCATTATTATTGTTTGTCCATTAGAATGGCATTGGGAAATACATATGTATGTATATCACCATTGCTCCGATGGCTCCTTTGTTTTTATAATTGGCTCCGAAGTAGAGGTGGGCATGGGCCGGGCTTTTTTTTCGTGGCCCGCGGGCTTACACAGGCCCGGAGCGGGCCCGGGCCTTAAAATTAAGATTCGTGCGGGCTTCGTGCGGGCCCGGGCCTTTGCAAAACGGCCCAACCCGTAAAAACCCGAAATAGGCCTTAAAACAATTTTGATTTGACCGCGCTATTATTTTTTTATTCTCGAATTACAACCGCCATTTATCGTATTTTGCTTATCGATGTTACTATCGACCTTGACCTTAAGCGCATTAGAAGTCAGATTTCTTCCGGCAATCGCTCATTTGGTTGGACTTTTCTTGAACCCTCCTTATAGAGAGATGAATTTCCTCTCAAAGGAAAAAAACGAAAATGTGATAGCTACAGTAAAAGCAATGGTCTCCGAATTTGTAGGAGATTGTGAAAAAAGCTTTGATGACGTAACTAATAACACAAGCCCAAGTAATTCCGAAAATGGAATGTTTGCTGAATTCTTAGAAGAAAAGTTGAGAAAAACGATATAGCCGTAGAGCTGGAAAAATATTTGGCCTATCCAGTAGCTCCTGGTACAAATATTTTAGAATTTTGGAGAAATGCAAGGGAATTAAAATACCTTCCCAAATTAGCTAGAACCATTCTGGCGATTCCACCCAGTTCATCTACGAGCGAAAGGCTTTTCTCTACATCGGGCCATGTATTAAATGAAAAACGCACTAGGCTGAAAAGCAAAAATTGTATTTTTAAATAAAAACATGAATTAGGTTTAATAAACATGAACTTATATATATGTATACATAAATAACATGTCTTTTAAATTTCGTAATATGTGTAAATAAGTTTCGTGCCGGGCCGGGCCGGGCCTGGGCCTTGATGAAAAAGTTTCGTGTTCGGCCGGGCCGGGCCTCTCAAAAAAGATTTTGTTTTCGTGCGAGCCCGGATCCCAAAATACAGGCCCGCGCCCACCTCTACTCCGAAGCATAGGCGAGCAAATGTGTATATGTACACGGCTATCGGCATGCACCAATGCTACTTGCAAACAGTGTTGCCAACTATCGGTTGTAGTTTATAGTGGATAGGACAACTAAAATAGCCGAAAATAGCTAAAAAATGTAAAAAAAATAGCAAGGTAAATAGCTCTTTTTAAAACACAACAAAAGTAATATTTTTATTCATCTTTAACATTAATATTAATAAAAACAATAAATGATAATTATTCATTTATTAACGTCTCCAAAATGTGCTCTATATTGACTACCTCTGCACTATGGTCTGCTTCCATAATACCAATCTGCCGAGCCCATTTGTTTGAGACAATCATAGCAACCTTTTTCGGCTTGTTGCATTGCATATCTGAAATAATCAATATTTATAACATCGTTCCACAAAAACCAGGAATCAACGCACAGTCGAATCCACTTTAATGACCCTATTAAATTTTTATACCCTCTACCAAAGGTACAAAGGTATTATAATTTTGTGCGAGTGCGCTATTCTGTAACAGGCAGAAGGAGGCGTGGCAAACCCCCAAAAGTTACCTAAATATTGGTCAGGACCACTAAAGGAGTCGGAACAGCCATGTCTGTCTGTCCGTCCGTCCGTCCGTCTGTCTGTATGAACTCCTAGATCTCGGAGGCTATAAGAGCTAGAGACACCAAACTTTGGATTTAGACTTCTTATATCTGCACGCAGATCAAGTTTGTTTTCAATTTTTGCTGCTCCCCTTTTTTGGGGAGCTATTTGAAAAAAACGTATATCTCCTAAATTTATAAAGTTAGGTAAACCATTTTCAAACCCTTAATCTATTTTATCAAAATACACAGATTGCCTAAATTTCATTACAATCGTGCCATTAATAGCGGAGATAAAGGCTTTTTTCTTTATACATATTATGTATACAAGAGGGCTCCAAATAACACATGCACACTTGCAATGGTCACATTCTTTGCCTGCATACACACAATGAAACAACGTAGAGCTATTTTAGAACGTTCGTTAGAAGGTGTGCCAAGTTCAATTCACGTGGAGGACCGGACCCACGTCAAAGTTTTTATATTTTTAGCAAATAATTTTTTTTTAATTTTTCTAAGAAATACAAAAAATAAATTCCAATTGCATCTGCAATGACCTCCACGTGCTGTCCCTGGATACCGATTTAAATATAATCGGTAACGAAATCGAGCGGTGCCTTGTAATGGTACAGGGTATTCTACTGTCGGGACACCCGACTGTATGTCCATCTTTTTTACCATTCAATTCTTATAACACTAAACTGATTTGCTTGGATTTATTTTGGCCATAAACATGCCCCCAGTGGCAAAAAACCAATAATTTCTATAAAAAATCTATACGGTAAAAGCGTTAATCCATCGATGCGATTTTTTGCTAAAAGTTAGTCCTCTCATAATAAAAATTCGATTTTTTTTATACCATGTACCAAAGGTACAAAGGTATTATAATTTTGTGCGATATTCTGTAACAGGCAGAAGGAGGCGTGGTAGACCCCCAAAAGTTACCTAAATATTGGTCAGGACCACTAAAGGAGTCGATATAGCCATGTCCGTCTATCCGTCCGTCCGTCAGTCTGTCCGTCTGTCTGTATGAACGCCTATATCTCTGGGACTATAAGAGCTAGAGACACCAAACTTGGGACTTAGACTTCTTATATCTGCACGCAGATCAAGTTTGTTTTCAATTTTTTCTGCTCCCTTTTTTTGGGGAGCTATTTGAAAAAAAACGTATATCTCCTAAATTTATAAAGTTAGGTAAACCATATTCACAACCTTGATGCATTTTATCAAAATACACAGATTGTCCAAATTTCATTGAGATCGTGCCATAAATATCGGAGATATAGTCTTTTTACTTTATACTTATTATGTATACAAGAGGCAGCCAAGGCAAAGGGCTCCAAATAACACATGCACCAATACACTTACAATGGTCACATTCTTTGCCTGCATACGTACAGCGAAACAAAGTGTGACGTTCCATCGTTGTTCGGGTGGCTCAGGGACGGCCAGGATTCGTCTCAGACATTTATTTGTGTCAGAGGTGGTTGCTGAAAGAGATTCCGACCCCGGACCCAGAGTATAACGCAATAGATCTTAGGCTTAAACGTATCTTACGGTTTATTCTCTTAAAAGTTACAATTCATAATAATTTCATGCTGCTTCAAACGCTGCATCCGAGCCGTCGTCCTTCCCGTCTGGGCCGTTCCGTCTCCGCGAGACCAATACCCGGGTTTGGAGACTCGTAACTCCTCCAGGAGAGAGAGAGTATGCGATTGGACTCGTATGTCTTGAGAGAGAGATCGGACTCGAAAGTCTACTGGTTGGGAATCATAAGATTCCTCGAGAGATCGAGTCGGTAAACCAATTCGTATAGCGGGACTCGAAAGTCGTCTAGAGAAGTTGCTGTTGTTGTTGGACTCGAAAGTCTTCTAGAGAAGTTGTTATTGTTGGACTCGAAAGTCTTCTAGAGAAGTTGTTGTTGTTGTTGGACTCGAAAGTCTTCTAGAGAAGTTTCGGACTCGAAAGTCTACGGGTTTGGACTCGAAAGTCTTCTAGAGAGGTTTGAACTCGAAAGTCTGCGGGTTTGGACTCGAAAGTCTTCAAGAGAACTTACTAACTACAATGTATGGAGCGGACCAGATCGAGTGATCCGGTCGGCCCAAAAAAAGACTTCGCTGCTGACTACTGGATGTGTGCTACTAGGCACCTCACCCGATCGCTGTCGGCTGCTAGGTGATTTCCTACTGCTTGTGGCCCTCTTTATATAGGGCTTGGCGAGGTTCAGTGTGCCCGCCGCAGTTGCAGGATCTGCCCTGCTTAGTGTGGCCAGCCTTATCGGCCCAGTGTGACCCTTCTTCATTGATCCAGTGTGACCCTTCTTCATTAATCCAGTGTGACCCTTCAATGGCGCGCGCGCGTATTCAATTCAAATATTTCAATTCAAAATGTAACTATTCTTATATTAATATCTTTGTGCGCGTCTGCGCGTCACAAAAGTCAGAGCTATTTTTAGAACGTTCGTTAGAGTAATTGCAAGTTGTCCCGAATTTCAATTCACGGGGAGTGGTCCTCCCCCAAGTCAAAGTTTTTATATTTTTAGCAAATAATTTTTTTTTTAACTATAATACATTATATAATACATATTATATTATAATTACAGTATTTACTACTAAGAAATAAAAAAAAAAATGTCATTGCATCTGCAATGACCTCCACGTGGTTTTCCCTGGGTACCGATTTTAATATAATAGGAAACGAAATCGAGCGGCGCCTTGTAATGGTACAGGGTATTCTACTGTCGGGACACCCGACTGTATGTCCATCTTGTTTAATATTTGGATATTTCAATGTTTACTTTTTTTTATCGATTTTAGAAAATCAGAAAATCTCCTCCATTTTATTCTAACGGCAAAAAAACACTGATCTAGGTCAATTATCACCTAGATATTTGATCCTGATATTTTAAGGATTCATATGGTGGTTTTCCTGAAGCTCTAGGTCAATTCTAAACAAGATGGACATACAGTCGGGTGTCCCGACAGTAGAATACCCTGTACCCTGGACCGCTCCCCGTGAATTGAATTCGAGACAACTTACAATTACTTTAACGAACGTTCTAGAAATAGCTGTGACTTTGTTTCGCTGTATGTATGCAGGCGAAGAATGTGACCATTGCAAGTGTATTGGTGCATGTGTTATTCGAAACCCTCTTGTATACATAATATGTATAAAGTAAAAAGCCTATATCTCCGCTATTTATGGCACGATCGTAATGAAATTTAGGCAATCTGTGTATTTTGATAAAAGACATTAAAATTGTCTACGTAACTTTATAAATTTAGGAGATATACGTTTTTTTCGAATATCTTCCCAAAAAAGGGGAGCAGCAAAAATTTAAAACAAACTTGATCTGCGTGCAGATATAAGAAGTCTAAATCCCAAGTTTGGTGTATCTAGCTCTTATAGTCTCCGAGATCTAGGCGTTCATACAGACAGACGGACAGACGGACAGACGGACAGACGGACGGACGGACGGACGGACGGACAGACGGACATGGCTATATCGACTCCTTTAGTAGTCCTGACCAATAATTAGGTAACTTTTGGGGGTCTGCCACGCCTCCTTCTACCTGTTACAGAATATCGCACAAAATTATAATACCTTTGTACCTTTGGTACAGGGGATAAAAAACTCAAAGTCGGAAGAAAAATTCCTTAAAAAGTAACGCACGCATTGAACGAACAAAGCTGGTCTGTTCTCCCTCTCTCTCTCTCTCTCTCTCTCGGTCTCTCTTCCTCTGACTCTCTGTACTACAATAATTTTATTGCGGCTGGCTGCTTTTGATCTCTCTTTAAGACTTTAAATTAAAATCTTTAAAATTAACAATAAAATAAAATAAAATTATGTCAACATCCACACACACGCACACCTCCACACTCAAATAAACTCTGTCAAAGCGTTCAAGCCGCTGGGTTTTGGGAGCCATTATCTTTATATAAAACTGAAAACTGACTAGCATTTTTATGCGGCTATGTTAACTTATTTAACTACTAGGCTAATTTAAAGACACCACATAAAAAAAACGCACCCTATCCCCTTCCTTCGGGTGTGGAAAAGGAGATTTATTTTTTAGTTTCAGTAAAAACTAAAAGATTAAAGAACTAAACCACAAAAACTAAAAATTATACAGTTAATACTGTATAACTTCTTGATAAGAATTGCAGCTTAAACATGCCCCTATTTTCTTCCAGTGACAAAAAACCAATAATTTCTATAAAAAAATCTGGACGCTAAACGCGTTAATCAATCGATGCGATTTTTTGCCAAATTTTAGTCTTCTACATAATAAAGATTCCTTTTAATTTAATATTGGATATTTCTATGTTTACTATTTTTTATCGATTTTAGAAAATCAGAAAATCTCCCCGATTTTTTTCTAACGGCAAAAAAACACTGATCTAGGTCAATTATCACCAAGATATTTGATCGAGTTAATCCTGATACTTTAAGGATTCATATGGTGGTTTTTCTGAAGCTCTTGGTCAATTATAAAAAAACTTTCAAGAGCCTAAAGTCGGAAGAAAATTTCTTTAAAATTTCTCGCCCTGTCTTCCTGTTACTGTCTGTACTACTAAGAATAAACCACGAAAACTACAAAATATATAGTTAATACTGTATAACTTCTACGTAAGAATTGCAGCGTACCTAATGTCCAAAATAGTAATTAATGTATTGCATTCGATTTCGAAAATTACATTTGACCAGGTTGAATTGGCGAGAAACCCGTTCTATCGTGGCATTTGACCACGGTAAACCTAGCAGCATAACAGAAAACGTGGCCAACTTGCAAAACTTAGAATTATAAAACCTTATAGTACTACCGAAAATAAAATAAAAAAAAAATAAAAATCACTTAATTGTTGACATATGATTTAGTTATTAAAAACTCCTAAAAAATAGCACATTTATTTTGTAAAATAGACAAAATTACTGGTTCCTGCAAAATTGAGTACTTTCCAGTTTTGGGTCCTTCGAAATAGATCTGATCTGGCCAGAAAATAGCCAATTTGGCAACACTGCTTGCAAAAACAATTTTTCACTTTCCCTTTCTTATCTCTATTCTTCATCTGTATTGCATGTGGTTGTTGTTGGGTCATAAAACTTCATGAACATTTTGTTGTTGCTTTGGCGACGCGCACACACTTGAAGAAATTGTATTATTCTTTTAGTTATTGCATTGTCAGAGCGTCATTTGACAAGTAAACAACTATTGATGTTGATAAAGTAATAAACTATGTACAAAGTTTAAAGATCATCCATATTCATGTGCATACATTTTATATTTTCATTGTCATTTCATAATTTGTTTATTATTAAAGTGTATCACCCTAAATTTTTACAGTGTATCCCTGGAAATAAAAAAATTTCTTTACTGTTTCTTTATTATTTCAGAATTTAAGTTTTAATTTCATGAAAATCGGCTATATCCGACTATATCCTATAGCTGTCATAGAAACTATCAGGGTAATAATAAAAAATTCATAGTTTCGCTATTTCTTAAAATATTATAATCAAATTTGTGATTTGGCCACTTATTATTATTTCAGAATTTCGATTTTAATTTTATTGTTCAATTGCAATCTGCAAGGGTATATAAACTTCGGCGATCCGCAGTTAGCTTCCTTTCTTGTTTTTAATTCTAATTTTTGAGCCAATCTTTATGTACTACCTGTTCTTTCTTATTTCGTATTTTAATAGTTATGTTGTCATTTAATCCTATATCTAATACGTCGTAAGGACTTTCGTATCAATTATCTAACTTATGACCTGTTTCGTTTTTAAGCAATACTTTATTTCCTATTTTTAAATCAAAATTATTTGTATTCCTATCGTATCTTAATTTTCTATCCGCTTTTGCTTGTTCTAACATTTTTTCCAGCTCTATTTTTTTTTTATTTTTTTTTTTCGCGCGAGGTTCCACGCCCACCTCCCGCCCAACCGACCAAGGGGCGCAACCGTGTGACGTACGGATAGATAATAGAACGAGGAAAAATTAAGTTACAATTCTGGCTAATTCTACAAGCAATACAGTCTTTAGTCTTTTAAGACTTTCAATGCCATCTATAATGTTAAAAAGACGATTGTAATCAGTACATAAAACCCTAAAGGGTTCATGCACTTCAAACTCTCGCCTACAGTGGTTAACTACTAAAGGGATATAAGTTCGAGATGTTAAACGGGGAACATGGAAGTTGAGAAGGCCTAGTAGGTAGGGGCTCTCCACATCACCATGTATAAGTTTATGTAAAAAGACGACGCCGAGCATCGTCCTACGATTAGGTAGAGAAGGTAAGTTAATTAAAAGAAATCTACTAGAATAAGACGGCAATCTTAGATCAGAATCCCAGGATAGGCATCGGAGAGGCTTTCCAGGCACACGAACCGTACTCCAATATGGGGCGAACTAACGAAGTAAAAAGGGTCTTCGTTACATGATGAGAGTCAAATTCCCTTGCCCACCTTTTAATGAATCCAAGCATGCCTCTTTCTTAACCATACAGGAAATGTGTTCGGAGAACGAAAGTTTAGGATCCAAGCGGACCCCCGGATCATCTACCAGAGTAATTCTTTCCAAAGAGCAGTCGTTAAGCGTATAACTGGCAAACAGGGGTGTGATGCGTGAAAAAGTCATCAGTTTGTATTTAGAGCTGTTGAGATGTGAAGCATTAGCATGACACCATGCTTGGAAGTTGTCAAGATCCGATTGTAAGTCCAATTGGCATGAACTATCCCTGTACTGCCAGCAAAGTTTAACATCATCAGCGTACATGAGTACTCTGGATTTAGTTAGAACCTGCGGCAAGTCATTGATAAACAATGTGAAAAGCAGTGGTCCAAGGTGGCTACCCTGTGGGACGCAAGATGTGACCCTGAGGCTGATAGAGTTTGGGCTTTTCTATTATTTGCTCATTATACCCGTGCAGGGTATTATAGTTTCAGTCAGAAGTTTGCAACGCAGTGAAGAAGACATCTCCGACCCTATCAAGTATATATATTCTTAATTAGCATCAACAGCCGAGTCAATCTAGCCATGTCCGTCTGTCCGTTTCTACGCAAACTAGTCCCTCAGTTTTAAAGCTATCTGAATGAAACTTTGCAGTTAGTCTTCTATATACTCGCACTCCTACATATGTCGGAACGGTCGGTAAAATTTTCGAAGAAAAAAAAATTATAACTTTATCAGTTTTCAATACAACTCCACCAAATTTCATATTTGTCCGTTAATTATTATTTTAGAATTTCGGACTTCATTTCATGAAAATCGGATGACTATATCCTATAGCTGTCATAGGAACCATCAGGAAAATAATAAAAAATCATAAATAACATATTTCATCAAATTTGAGATTTGGCCACATAATATTATTACAGAATTTTAGTTTTAATTTTATGAAAATTGGCTGACTATATCCAATAGCTGCCATAGGAACAATCAGGAAAATAATAAAAAAAAATCCTAACTTCGCTCAACATATTTTCATCAAATTGGAGATTTGGACACTTTATATTATTTGAAAATCTTAGTTTTAATATCATGAAAATCAGACGACTATATCCTATAGCTGCCATAGGAACAATCAGGGAAATAATAAAAATTCATATTTTCGCTATTTCTCAAAATGTTATAATCAAATTTGGGATTAGGCCACTTATTATTATTTCAGAATTTCGATTTTAATTTTATAGTTCAGTTGCAATCTGCAAGGGTATTTAAACTTCGGCGAGCCGAAGTTACGCTCTTTCTTGTTTTTTTCTGAATTATTTCCTTTAAACCCGATATTGACGATATCGGCGTTTTATGAAGACGGCGGTCCCGTTCTCTCAACAAATTCTCACTAGGATTGTGATCAGGGGATTAAGGAAGCGTTTTCAAGGCTTTTTGACACTTGGAAAACAGTCAGGATATCACTATATAGGCCTTGTTCTCTGGGTCATTGTCAATTTTCTCCGCTGACTGCTTCAAATTTTCTTTGAAAATTGTTAGTTACTGATCTTGGTGCATAATACCATCTATAAAGGCAGGATTACAGACTCCTTTTGCGGAAATGCAGCCGGAAATCATCATACTTCCGACGCCGAGTTTCCCAGTGGGTTTTCTCCAAACCACAAAGGACCAAAGTTGGTGGGAGGGTGTAATCTTCCTAACATTAGCAACCAACATCCTTTTTGGTCATATGTGGCTTGGAGAAAACCAAATACTGAGCTTCACAAAAATCTATAAGACCCACTGGGAAACTCGGCGTCGAAAGTATGATGATTTCCGGCTACATTTCTGCAAAAGGAGTCTGTAGTCCTGTCTTTATAAATGGTTTGATTATGTTTCTAGATGGTTAATTCTCTAAATTAAAACATATAATTGAATTGAGTTGGACCTTGTATAGGTTTTTATTAAATTAAAAACAAAAGAACCCGATTTATTCGCGTGTAAAACAAACGTCATCAGATTCGCGCCTCCCAAATATAATTTTAAATATCTTTCTTAAATTTGTTACCACAACATTTTTTTGCTGTTAAATTAAACAATTATCTTTAATTTAATATACAATATGAGCAGAGTGCATATCTTATGTCCGCAGGAACGGTCGAAAATCATTGTATTCCATGAATGGTAACTTTTATTTAAAAAAATCACTGAAAAAACGGGAAAACATTACAAAACCATTGCCAATTTTCTTTAAAATAAGAAAACGAATGGAAAATCTTCTAAAACTAAAGAAAAACAAGAAAGGAAGCTAACTTCGGCTCGCCGAAGTTTATATACCCTTGCAGATTGCAATTGATGTATAAAATTAAAAACGAAATTCTAAGATAACATTGAATGGCCGAATCTCAAATTTGATGAAAATATGTTGAGAAACAACTGAGTTATGATTTTTTTATTATTTCTCTGATTGTTCCTATGGCAGCTATAGGATATAGTTGTCCGATTTTCATGAAATTTAAATCGAAATTCTGGAATAATATTAAGTGACTAAATCTCAAGTATAATGAAAATATGTTAAGAAACATCGAAGTTATGGTTTTCTCTATTATTTTCCTGATTGTTCCTATGGCAGCTATAGGATATAGTCGTCCGATTTTCATGAAATTTAAATCGAAATTCTGGAATAATGATTAATGGGCAAATGTCAAAATTGGTGAAAATATATTGAAAACTGACAAAGTTATAATTTTTGTTCGAAAAATGTACCGATCGTTCCTATGGCAGCAATATGATATAGTCGTCCGATCCGGCCCGTTCCGACTTATGTAGGAGTGAGAGTATATAGAAGACTAACTGCAAAGTTTCATTCAGATAGCTTTAAAACTAAGGGACTAGTTTGCGTAGAAACGGACAGACAGACGGACAGACGGACAGACGGACATGGCTAGATCGACTCGGCTGTTGATGCTGATCAAGAATATATATACTTTATAGGGTCGGAGATGTCTCCTTCACTGCGTTGCAAACTTCTGACTGAAACTATAATACCCTGCAAGGGTATAACAAATATAAAATATAAAAACTAAACACAGAACCACTATTCTATGAACTTGGGATGTGCGGAAGGATTACACATCATGGCGACCGTGACCAAGGATACCTAAGGACCTGAGGAAAAATATGAAATGACTCGCCTAGAAACGGATATGGCAGTCGGATATGCCTAATGAGATGCAGATGCAAGCAATCAAAATCGCGAGAACTGCATTCGACTCGAAAGACATTGAACAGGAAATAACGGAGTGTATAAAAACTTACTTCGACGATAAATACAATCCAAATTGGCAGTGCATCGTTGTATTACAATTCGGATCCTCAGTGACGACTAAACCAGGGAATTTCATTCATTTCTACGTGGAAACACGAGACATCATTTTATTCAAGGCGAACTAAGGGAAAGGTCATCAACAAGAATTCACCGCAGCCAACAGCAAAACAGAGGAAATCGCGGAGAAATTAAAAAAAAAATAACACACAACAAAATATAAATCTGACCACTGCCGAAAGAACCACAAGTCTGCCCGACCGACTGCCCCGGACCTCTCAACTCTGCGGCATGCAATTCCGCATGCATGAAGCCAAATACCAGTGCGAAGACCGGCACCGGTACCGCCTGAGCCCATAGGCCCAGGACAGCAGAAACAGACAGTAAGCATGGGAGGCACGACCGCCACCAGCGCCTTCGAGGAAACGTCAGCATAGCCAAACCGGCGACGACCAGCTGACGTAGAATGATGGAAGAAAAATCAACCAAGCTGAAAACAAAAATTTTTTTTACCCATGCACTGCGTTGCATAATTTTTTGAATTGCACTACGATTCATTTTTTTTTTATACAATATACAATACAATATTTTGTAAAATTGAGCGCAACTTTTTCTGCCGGATTAGACGTGTAGCCTGTAAAGCTATACAAAAAACTAGGTAGGAAGTTTGTTAATTTAAATGCGCGGTAATGCGATCAGTAAATTTTCAATAGAAGACCAGAATAATTTCAATAATACACTTTATACACATAAAATAAAAGTATATGCTAAACCCAGAAAAATGACTTTGGACATTAAAACAGTGGATTCCACTGCCAATGTCATTATTAAAGTAGAATCGAGCAACGTCGATCTATATTGGGTACATATGCTCTTGATAATCATTGTTGTAATAATGTGCGCCAATTTCTTTTATAAAGTTTACAAGCTGCATAAAAAATGTCTCAAAAAGAAGTATTTAAGCCGGGGAAATGACCTGGATAAAATCTGAGCAGCAAAAAGAAAAGAGCACTAACAAAAGTGATTAAACACAAATGTTTAACAATTAAAATTCGAGAAAATGAAATAAAAATAAAAAAACAAATATATTCCAACATAGTCTTTTACACAACCTAACGCAATTAAAGAAACTAATGCAGGGGCTTGAATAAATAATGGAATGGAACGACTTGAACAAGGAAATAAATATTATAAAAACTAATTTTGACAAGTCGTACAAATCACTAACTCAGAACAGGCCTATTCAAAAGAACACGGTTAGGAAGCATGTCGAAATATTGGTAGAGTGATTTAATGAAGCGCGAATACTAATATATGATTATAAGGACAGGTTAAAACAAGATCATTGGTCCCAGGTATCAAAAATTCTGATACGACTACAATCCAACTTGATAACAGTGAATGAAAAAATTATCAATACCAACCGTCCTTAACACCCCCATAGAGGTTGACACGCCAGACCCGAACGAAACAGACTCAGAAGAGCCTATCGAAGTAGACCCAAAAATAGAAGAGGAAGATTTGAACAATCTTACTGTTCCAGCGGTATACACTGATTTGGATAATTCTACAGATTCAGATACTTCGAGTGTAATAGAGAATAAACTAATCAATCCTGTTACAATGGCACAAACCAATATTGATTTTTATTAATACAGCATCCAAGCTTATACCAGTTTTTGATGGTAAGGCTGAAAATTTAACAAGTTTCATAGATGCTTTACAAATAGAAGAATCAATTAAAGGCGAACACGAAGAATTAGCTGTGTCCATCATTAAAACAAAGCCAGAAACCAAATCGGTAATGAGACAACAATTACCGCAGTGATTTCCAAACTGAGAGGCAACGTCAAAGGTGAAACGGTGGAAGTATTATCGGCGAAGCTGATGAACCTACAGCAACGCAATAAAACTGCAAACCAATACACACAAGAAATAGAACAGAAGACGTAAGCCTTAGAAGGTGCATATATAACAGATGGCTTACCTTTAGAGTTAGCCAGAAGTTATTCCATGCATCATGCGGGCAAAGCAATAACTAAAAATTTGTGACGCGCAGACGCGCACAAATAGATAAACTGCTTGCATTAGGAGAGTTAAGATATGAAGAAATTAAGATATTAAGGAATAGAATGAGATAATTTGAATTTAAAATACCAGCGCGCGCGCCCCCAGGCGAAAAAGTATCTGGCCATACTGACACGGGCGAGCGGACACACTAATAACGCCAGAGTCGGGAAAAGGAGACACCCACACTGAAACCCGCACGGTCGCTATATAAAGCGGAGCTCAGCCCTAGGACCGGCACTTAGTGTTCGCCGCCGAGCGAAGCAGACCTCCCAGCGGAGGACCAGCCAGGACCAGGAAGGAGCCCCGGTAAGCAGAACAGGAGCCAGCGTCGGTAAGGAGCAAGGTAAACCCGTAAGCTTTTACTAGCCGGAGCCCCGTCTGAGACTATTTGGTAGACCTTAACGGCCTCTAACTGTTCTCACTAATTTGTAGACCTTAACGGCCTCTAACTGTTCTCACTAATTTGTAGACCTTAACGGCCTCTAAACTATTCTCGATATTTGTAGACCTTTAAGGCCTCTAAACCATTCTCGATATTTGTAGACCTTAAAGGCCTCTAAACTATTCTCGATATTTGTAGACCTTAAAGGCCTCTACACTTTCTTTATATTTGTAGACCTTAAAGGCCTTTAAAATATTCTCGATATTTGTAGACCTTAAAGGCCTCTAAAATATTCTCGATATTTGTAGACCTTAAAGGCCTCTAAACCGTTCTCACTGATTGTAGACCTTAAAGGCCTCTAAACCGTTCTCACTGATTGTAGACCTTAAAGGCCTCTAAACCGTTCTCACTGATTGTAGACCTTAAAGGCCTCTAAACCGTTCTCACTGATTGTAGACCTTAAGGGCCTCTAAACCGTTCTCACTAATTTGTAGACCTTAACGGCCTCTAACTGTTCTCACTAATTTGTAGACCTTAAAGGCCTCTAAACTATTCTTAATATTTATAGACCTTAAAGGCCTCTAAACCCTTCTCGATATTTGTAGACCTTAAAGGTCTCTAAACCATTCTCAATATTTGTAGACCTTAAAGGCCTCTAAACCATTCTCGATATTTGTAGACCTTAAAGGCCTCTAAAATATTCTCGATATTTGTAGACCTTAAAGGCCTCTAAACCGTTCTCACTGATTGTAGACCTTAAAGGCCTCTAAACCGTTCTCACTGATTGTAGACCTTAAAGGCCTCTAAACCGTTCTCACTGATTGTAGACCTTAAAGGCCTCTAAACCGTTCTCACTGATTGTAGACCTTAAAGGCCTCTAAACCGTTCTCACTGATTGTAGACCTTAAAGGCCTCTAAACCGTTCTCACTGATTGTAGACCTTAAAGGCCTCTAAACCGTTCTCACTGATTGTAGACCTTAAAGGCCTCTAAACCGTTCTCACTGATTGTAGACCTTAAAGGCCTCTAAACCGTTCT